>VZRS01006377.1:324212-345274 GCA_013398055.1 Ifrita kowaldi
TTACCTGCGCGGGCCGCGCCTTGGGCGGGCCGCACCTGCGGGCGGGGAGCCCCGGCCCAACCCCGCCCCGGGCAGCGCCCGGCTGCGGCACCGCCACCTGCCCGGGAACGGGCTCGCACCGACCGCGCTCCCGGTACAGCCGCGCAGCCAAACCTCACCAAGCACCACCGGGAAAAAAGCAAAGCCCAGTGCTTTCAGTAAAGCCCTTTGGTACTGTGCTCTTTACAAGGTGCGTAGCGGGAGTGTAAACGCATAGTTATCTGCTACTTAAATATTCTTTTCACGAGAGGTTATGAACTTCGCCAGAAAACTTTTCACACCTGCAGGAGCCGGGGTCGCCTTTGCCGGCTCGCAGGAGGCTCTGCCTGGAGCAGCAGCTGCCAGGGAAAGGAGCACGTTCTGTACCTGCATCCCTGCACCTCCACCGCAGAGCACGGGCTGCCTTCAGTGACCAACTGATCTGAGCATCCTAGAATGGTTCGGATTGAAAGATACCTTAAATCCCATCCCGTTCCCCCCCCTGCCATGGGCAGGGACACCTTCCACTATCCCAGGCTGCTCCAAGCCCCGTCCAACCTGGCCTTGGACACTTCCAGGGATCCACAGGCAGCCACAGCTTCTCTGGGCACCCTGTGCCAGCCCCTCACCACCCTCACAGGGAAGAATTCCTTCCCGGTATCCTATCTAATCCTGCCCTCTGTCAGTGGGAAGCCATTCCCCCTTGTCCTGTCATTCCCAGCCCTCATCACTACAGATGGAACACCACGTGGCTCTTATCTAGAAAGGCTGGAGCTTGTTACTTATTCAAAATCTCACTCTGCAGAGAAGAATGTGAACTTGGTTTCTCAATTCAGCCTGTTTTGAGTTAGATTCCTCTGGCAGCATCAGACAAGCCCTAACTGAGAACATAACTTTGTTCTGCAAGGTCATGTAGCAATAACATAATTGTAGAATCTTGTGTAATCTTCTTAATGATAAATCTGAAATTCTTAATTTTGTCAGTTTGTTTCCCCTACATGCTTGCTGTGCTGTAAGGCCACACAGTACAGTCACACAGAATGAAATATAATTCCTATAGTACCATGTTAGGGCAAAACACCTCTGAGGTGATGGAGCAATACCTTCTGCACTGTTCTACACTGGCCTCTCACTGAAAGCTCTGTCTCTGAAATCAAAAATCTTCACCAATTCTGCTCAACAGGCATTTGGGAAGGTATGGATTTTAGGGTGAGTGCCTACAACAATCCCATATTTTAAGGCACTGTGACATCCAGAGACATATTCATCACATATAAAAAGTTTCACTTTTCCTCCAGGCATTAAACCCAAACAGACACCCTGCTTTACATAGGAGCGTTTATAAAAAGCATTTCAGGTAAATTCTATCCCACTGGTTACAAAGGAACTAAATGCAAAGAAAAACTTGCCTTAAAACCTCATTTCTTGCTTCACCAGCCTGGAAGAGCTGTTAGTGGCTTCTCAGAAACAATTTAAAAAAGAGCATTTCTTGGAAAGCAGTAAAATATGATCACAACAGCCTCTGTTTTACACAGACCATAAAAAACTGTTTTATGCTTCAGTAGGAAACTACAGAAACTGCAGTAATACTCCTCGGGGGTAAAAAGGTGCTGTAACATAAAATGTGGAAACACTGTTGGTTTGCCAGCTCAGGAAGGTTACCTGCACACAGCACGTTGCCCTGGTTAATAAAGAAGTTTCTACAAGGGTCAGCAGAAAGCAGGCCCCAAGTCATCCCATTGTAATGGAAATACAGAAGAGCTTCCGGAAGGCTTTGTAGATGTGGTGAGGATTATTGGAGTCATAAATAACAACAGTAAGTAATACATGCATGGTGATCTGCACCAGGTAATGAAAAGAGCCTCAAACAAAGCTTTTGAATTTTAATGTGACCGAAGTTCCATGTACAGCCAAACCCTGGGATGGTGCTGCACTGTGGCATGCAGGGTGTTACCTGCTCTGGAATTCTGGCTGTGACAGCTGGGGCTACAAGGAGTAAAACTGCTTTGATATAAAATAGAAAAATACTCCCTTAGGAAGACCACGACAAGAAACAGCATTTATAACTTTTATACTTACATTATTTATGGGCTTGGGAAGCCCTCCGAAGCACTGAGGCACAGAGGGTTAAGAAGCCTGGCAGGCAGCAGCACCCCATAAGCAACTTGATGAGGCAGAGATAAAAATCTGCTTTCAGCTGAAGGAAGGCTTTAGAGCTGGAAGTGAAGTCAGAACCAGCTGGTGAGCAGAGGCTTTGTTTGTGTGATCCTCCCTTTGAAGGCAGAGCCGTCCTGCACCTGCGGTTTGGTGGAAGGTGCCTGTCTGCAGAGATAGCCCAGTGCACCCACTTCATCCCTGCTGACCTGGTCCAGACAGCTCAGGGCCCCCACTTTGTTCCTATTAACCTCTTAACCCTGGGCTGCCTGGGTCAGGCTGTGCTGATGGTGGGACAACACCCGGCAGAGGGAATCAAAGCAAGAAGATGTCTCTGTCCTCCTTCCAAAGGCTGGGACAGCCTGGCTGCAGGGCTCTGCTCTTGCACCAGCTAAAGCTGAGCGCCAGTAATTGCCATGAAGATAATGCAAGGCATTTTCAGACAAGAGAGCAGATGTCTAGAACTTGCTGTTCAAATCACAAGTACGTCACTGGCTTTTGAAAACTGAGTTCTGTTCAGAAGTGTGTGTTTATAGCAAAAATTACTCAGGATGGTCACAGCCCATTTTGTGCAGGTCAGGCTTCGTGGCTGAGCCTTGTACCAGCAGATTCTGCTCTCTGGGGTCCACACTGGGGCAGAGGGGATTTAGAGGAGCAGCAGGAGGTGAGTGGGGAGGGAGAAACAACAGATGAGCACTGAGCAAAGGTCTGGCTGGGGAACATCTAATGAGTGTTGGCTCTGTGGCACCTGGAGCCCCATCTGCCACCTCTCCAGGGCTATTCTGGGGTAGAGAATGCTGAGGCAAAGGATGGCAGGTTGGGTTTGGTACTGCCTGATCCTTTGCCCTCGTGGTTCATGGCTCTGCAATAACAACAGGCTCTACTTCCCACAGGAAAAAATTAGAAAGCACATGGGGTGAAATTCCTTGAATTGTTTTAGGACAGCACTAGTTGGCTGTCCTGTCCCACACCAGAGCACCTGCTCAGAGCCCATCGTTCCCATTGTTCCATACCAGCATTGCTGTGTGCTCACCCACAATGACTTTCAACTGCTGTATCATTTAATATTTCATTTAGAAATGTATTTTAACAAGGTGCCTCACCATGCATAACTAGCAGGATTGGATGTGAAATGCTTCTTGTGTGATTTCAGAATTGTAGTTCTCTTTATACATTCAGTGGTAAGAAAATTCAGTGAGCAGAAAGGGTTGAACAGAGTTTAGGATATGGCTTAAAGACTCATTTACCTTGCTGACACTAGCTCATGATCAGACCATAAAGAGTGAAGGAAAGCTCTCTAATCCCATTAATATGTTCCTTATAATAAATTGTGGTATCAGTTTTAGTTTATGCACTTCAAAAAGAAATGGAAATCTTTGGAATATGAAAAAAAAAACCTAGATTTTAAAATTGCAATTATTCATTAGTAGCTAGGATGATTTATAATCTAAAATTGTCAAGGAACATGCAAATACACTTCTACTTTTGCTGTGCCACCAGAGAGGAGAAATAATCTTTGTGTTATAGTATAACAGCAACACATGGAGTACCAAAACAGAAGAAAATGACTTTGTTTTATAAGGACACTGGGTTTGTGATGGCCTTCAGTATTTTCAACTACTCAAAAGATTGTACTTCATGGTATGAAATGAAATAATACAGTGCTGCACTTACCCTGAAGCAGAAGTCACTTCTTTCTTCTAACCACTTTCCTGTTTGAATTGTTGAGGTTATTTAACAGTCAATTTACTTTGTTTCAGATAATTAATACTACGCAGGAGATTGGTGATCAAGCAAAAAAAAAACCCTCACTGAACAACTTTTCTCCTACCCATTAAAGACCTTATTCAGCATGCTAAGGAGTGAATATCTCAGTTGAATGAAACACTGCCAGTTATCATTTACCAAATATCAGTTGCAAAAAAACCCTTCAGAGCATAACATTGTTTGACAAATATAACATTTTACCCAGTAAGGCTTCGTACAAAATAAAAAGATGATGTTGATCTTTCTTCATGACACTGCAAAAGTCCTCTGAGCACCAGCAGTGATATCTGTGTTATGCTGCCAGTTCTAATTTATGGTTCAGGGGTGCTGGAAGGGAACTGATAAAGGAAAGGGCCTGCAGCCATGTGCAGCACACAGAGCAGCTGATCTGTGAGTTAAACACTCCGGAGTTCCACGCCAAGGAAAGATATTACATTCATTATGACCAAAGAGCAGGAAACCAGTTCAATTCCAAAGCAACAATTTGCATTTCCCTCTCCTGGACAGACTGCCTGAGGAACAATCCTCCTTATTGAAGGAGATAAAGGAGCTGTGCTTGTGACACACTGAAATAAGTGTTGGTACCTTGGCGTTTTTGGGGAGAACAAGACAGGGATTTGGGAGTTGATCTTTGCTGTTACTTGTACATGACTAAAAATGTGGTACAGAAACAGCTTGACTGTCTTTAAAGAAAGTCTGAAATCATTAAGCAAGTAAAACAGAAAAGTGTTTAGAATATAAAGCTATTAAAGGTGAGTTCTTAATACCTGTAAATAAAATCTGCTTAGATTTTAGAAACTGTTTTTCTACCCAAAAACCTCTCAAGATGAAAGAATGCCTTAAGATATACCTAATTTCTGATGCATCATCATTTCCATTATTCAACTGCCATGAAATTTCTGTGGCTGAGGATGAAGGATGATTGGAATTTAAAATAACAAGCATAGTGAACAGTTCTTTGGTCAATGTGTATCACAGGCATACAGAGACTAGAACAAAATATCTGAATATCTGAGGAATCTGGGCACAGAAACTGGAATAGGGATATTTTAACCTGCTTCTACTACTAGACCGTTAATAACTACTAGATTTTAACTACTCACTGCTACTACTGTTGTAGCAGCCAAGGAGGCTGACTGAAATATATGTTGGGACCTATAGAGCTTTTCTTCTCCACCATATTATTTGGCTAAATATATTATACATTATAACATATCTATTTTTGTCATAAAATTTGGGGGTTTTTTTCATAGTTCCTGTCCCTTGGAGTAAGTGTTGATATATTCCTACAGTTTACACCTGAAATTTCAATTTTCTGTGAGTAGAGTTTATGCTGTTTAATTTTGATGCAACATTGAAAAGTTTCCAGGTTATGGATGCATTTAGCAAGCTTTTGGTTTTGCTGAAGTAAAACATTGTGCAGAATTTAATTTTGAAAAAATTATTCATTTTGAGCCCTTCCTACTTTTGAGACAGCTTCCATTTCTGACTTGTCTCTTACTGGGCAGGTGAAAGCAAGAAACCAAGTTGATTTTTTTTTTCTATAAAAATCTAGAAGATCGATAGTTGCTTCTCTGGGATTTCAGAACCAGAGCTCCTGACAATCCTCCCACATCTGTTTCATCAGCTGATTAAAATGCAGATCTCTGAGGAGGTAACACATTTTTGGATGCTGGGCGTTCCTCTACCCAGCTCATTATTAAGAGAACAACTTTATGCACCATCAGCAACTTGGCAGGGTAAACATGAGACAGTTCTTTTAAATAGGACCTGGTGTTTTGTTTATGAGAACTTCCATTTACTGGGAGGCTTTATGGCTTTTATCACCCATTTGAGCATAAAAGTTTTCGTTATCTTATAAAACCTTTTAGCACAAGAAAGAATTCAGATAGGAGCCTTATGTAAAGCGATGAATATTTGGTTTCCTGATTGGGTTGTATGATTTTTGGTGGTTTGGATTTTTTTTTTTAAACCCACAAGCCACCTGACAAGTTCTAACTTATTCTTCCAAAAGTGAGATCCTTGCGCTGATAAGGACAGCGTGTGCTGTTACACTTAATTTTATAACTACTCTTTATTTATGTTTCAAGTTGGAAAAGAGTCAAAATCAAAACATTCCAGCCAAATGTGTATTTTGATTTAATTTTTGATTTCACAATTAGAACAGCTGCAGTTTAAACCCAGGGCTGCTGGATTTTTTGTGGAATGAATTTTTATTTTGACACAGCTCCACCTGTCTATTCTCTGACTTGCTTTACTCTGCCAGCACAGCAACTGTTTTGCCCACAGACTAGAATAAAAGAATTAATTGTACCCCAGTAAAGCTAACCCTGTGCAATGCTGCTGGCAAAACCAGTCACTGCCCCGAGCCAGTAAAATGCACCCAGTTTCAGGAAGCACAAACATTCATCCTGCAAGTTTTTTCCTTCAGTATCCCACCCTGATTAACATTTCAGGAATCTTGTTGGCACACAGAGGGGTAACCCAGCTCACCATTTTGGGGATTATTGCCACTGACTCAAAGCACTTTCTAGTTTTAACCACTCCATCAGATGACTCTTTTCTCAACTACTATAGATTTCCTCCTGGATCAGACAGCCACATCCAGTTGGGCTGTAAATGATGTTTTAAAACACCCTATGGATATGGAGGGTTACTTGTTTACAATGAACGAGGTTATACTTTGCACCTTCCTCCCAGGTAGGTCTTTATGCTCACACAGTCTATAGAAAGCTCCAGAGCAAGAACAAAGTCCATGCAGCAGTGTGAGATTAAAGAGTCTTGGCTTTCACTAATTGCCTTCTGTTTCCTCATTGACAGAAGCTTAACAAACGAGTGGTTTCCAGTCATCCCTGGATGGTGGCTGCTCTGAGCAAGCAGCACTCGGAAGGGGTTCCCTGTTGTGGGACAGCTGAGGATTTCCGTGGCTCTGTGGGTCTACATGTGCACAGTACC
The DNA here is from genome assembly GCA_013398055.1 of Ifrita kowaldi. Taxonomy (NCBI): domain Eukaryota; kingdom Metazoa; phylum Chordata; class Aves; order Passeriformes; family Cinclosomatidae; genus Ifrita; species Ifrita kowaldi. Next base: position 331,107 of record VZRS01006377.1, read on the forward strand.
AACATTCCACGTGTTATTGCAATCTCCATTAGCTGGTGCTTTTATGTTTATATCAGATTATTTACTTTTTCCTTAAACATTTTTCCATTTTGCTAAGATGCCACCAGATTGTGTTTTCTGCATAACCTCATTCACGCATTGCTAACACTTCAGCTTTCCTGCTCCACTCTCTGCTGTCTGGTTCACACATAATTGTTCTTTTACTATTGTTACTGTATTTACTATTCTTTTACTATTTTTTATCTGTGCATTATTATATTTGTCAAGAAGAGTCTTCGATTGCAGAATTTGTCAGGTATACACATGCTAAAAGGCAGCTTACCACCACGGAGACATCAAACAAGCCTTTCTCTGCCTGATGTGCTCTTGCTGCATTAGTTCTGTTCTAAAGGATCTGCTTTAACACTCAGTTTCTCTTGTCCTGGAACAATGGAATAACACAAACCCTTCCTACAGACTGCTCAGGCATCAGCACCTTCTGGAGCTTGTTGGTGAAACGTCAGCTCCATTCTGCCTGAAGCACATTTCAGTGTTCAGAAAGACACATTTTCCATCTCAATTTATCTTGAGATAAATTATTTTATTATTAACCGGGAGGTAAGTTGCAACTCTTGAGAGAGGAGTCATGTTAGACCCTTGTTCTCTCCATCCTGGTGGTTGGAGCAGTGCTGAAAGAGGTGAGGAGGTGTCCACAGAGCTGTGCATGGCCCTGACCTGAAGGCAGCTGAGATTTGCAGCAATGTCTGCACTTGTACAGAGTCACTTGAGGCCCTGACCCACACAAACCAAGACAAACATCTTGGAATATTCATCAGCACCTCACTTCCCTACTTTGTGCTGCTCTTGGACCAGGGAGCAAGTAGGATCTCCAGTCATAAACAGGTTCAGGCTTTAGGACAAATTAGGAGAGGCTTAAAAACTTGAAACTAAAGGAGGCTGTTTCAAGACTGCCCTGTTTGCATAAAATCTTAAAGGCAACATGAGATATTTGGGAATATCCGGAAGTGAGAATGGTCCTTACTTGAGACAGTGCTGAAGACAGTCGACCTGAGATGTTTTTACTTCCTTTGCAAGGCAGGTATTGCTCTTCCACTCTTCCATCCCATCTGAAAAACAAGAGGTATTATTTTAAGATAAGAATATTGGATTTATTTTTTTCTAAATTAAAACCAGAAGGATAAACGAGAGGTGGCATATTTCAGACACTAGGTCTGCCCCTGGGGATGGTCTGTGCCATACCTGGCTTTGTTCACTTACCAGCTCTTAAAGCTACTGGTAAAAATCTTGCCTAATAATAGCAGTAGTAATAATAATAACAATAATAATAGTAATAATTTTATTGTTGTTATTAATAATAATAATAATAATAATAAAGAACTACCATATAACTGTATCAGAAAAGGTGTTCCCCCATTCCCTACAGCCCGATTTCTCTGTCTCTAAGGAAGATTATCCACAAAGCAGGATGAAAGCATTTTACACCACAGAGCACAGGGCTAAAATAAACTCAGTGTAATAGAAAGAGGCACGTGCTTTACAGACAGTGAGAGTGAAGAGAGAGAACTCTGCTCCTCACAACCTCCTAATTCACAAGCTGCTAATTCTGTGGTCAGTGCAATTTAAACTATCACTCCCAGAGCTCAATGATTGCCTCATTATTTTAATTGCAAGTCAGCTGCCAACCCAAGTGGTCATCAGAAAGACACAGAAGAACCTTCTACCTGTGGCCAAAGTAGAAGGTGACACCAGGAGCCTTTCCTAACTGATCCATCAGCCCCTCATCCATCCACCTACCAGTGCTGTTCCAGAGACATGGCTGGTCTGTGAGTATCCAGCCTGCAGCTTTAGGAACTGGGAAGAGTTCTGGAAAATCATCAACTATCAATAAGAAGTTTTTCTAATGACAGGAGCAGAAGAAAGAATATTCTTTAAGCAGGAGGACTAGTTCAAACCAGTTCTGCAGGAAGCGTCACGCACCAAAGATCAAGAAGAATGCTAATGTGCAATCATTGAACAGAATAGGAGCCAAAACTTGATATAAGGCACGTAATGAATAATGCTATACAATCAGCTTCTCTACACCCACAGCCTCTCTAAATTTATAAGCCATACATGCCATTGGATGGAATTTTAATGCATTTCCCATCATCGAAGGGTACCATCCAATCTGCTCTAACACAGGACCATATTGGGGCTGAGCAGACCATTCTGTTTGTTAGAAACCCACCAGAATGTGCTGGTATTTATATCTCATAAAAGCTGTTCAGTAAACACAGTACAAAGACCTCTGATTTCACCGAATGCATAAACACGTGCAAAGAATTTCAGTCTAGGATTCGAACACGAGAGAGCTCGCTGTCAAATGAGCTTAACCATCGTTCCCCCAGCCCAGTGAATTAAACACCTTTCCACTTGGAAAAACTGTCCTGGCTTCACTGATTAGAATTTCTGAGCTGAAATTACAAACTCTGGATTTGCCTATGACAGTTATTTCAAAGGAAAATGCAGTGTTAGAGACAACTGTTTGGTTTTGGTTTTTTTCCTCCAACATCCTGATGTTGTCTCTGTTCTTTAACATTTCTGTGTGGGCTTACATTTGTTGGGGTATTTTTATGGATGTGACAGCTCAAGCCTGTAAGAATGACTGTTATAATTTCATTCATATTGTAAAGATTCTTTGTCAGTCTTGGAAAAAAGAGAAAGAGGAAGAACTACAAAGCACCATGACAATCTCTGCCGTCAACAATTGCTAAACCTGCTTCTCCGAGCCACACAAACTGAACTCTAATAAACCAATAAACCAAGAGAGTAAAAGCACGTCAGGGTCAGAACTCCTGCCTTGACAAGGAAAGGAAAGGAATCTCTGAGGCTGAAAAGGAGCAAGGCACACTTTATTTCTGTTCCTGATCCACTGACAATGGAAGGTGGGAGGACCTTGAGGGATCAGCTACACCTAAATGCATCTTCAAGTCTGTCAGTCCCTTCTAGCAACAGCAGAACCTCTGTAGGCAATCTGCTCCGTGGCTCAACTGTTGTCATCAGTTTCCTCAAGATTATCTTATATTTCCCTATCTGCCTCTTAAGACCATTATTTCTAGAGCTGCTTGTGGTGAACAGAGGGGAAAATGCTATTTTCTCTCACAGGTTAAGGACTGTAAGATATTGCATTTAATAATCTCAAAGACATTTGTGCAGAAAAAACTCAAACCAAAAGAGTCTCTAGAAATACCTGACAGAAGGAGAAATCAGCTCTCTTGGCAGGCTCTTGCTCTCTGGGCAAACCAAACGCACGCAGTCAGAAATAGTCAGGGTTGCAAAATTACTCCAAAGAATCCCCAAATCTCTTCACTTAGCCTGGGAGGTGTTTGGGTTTGCCCAAGGAGTTACAAACTGCCCTTAGGCCAGGCAGGGTGTTTGAGAGCTGATTGCAGGGCCAGGTGATCTGGTTCCCTGGATGTTCCCTTCCTGCAGGACCGACCTTCCCAGGAATGTCAAACCAGGAACCTTTGCTGTCAGAAACCAGCACGGCAGTTCAGATTTAGGATTCAAAACCTTCATAGAATCACAGGATGGTTTGGGTTGGAAGGGACCCTAAAGCCCATCCAGTGCCACCCCTGCCACGGGCAGGGACACCTGCCACCATCCCAGGTTGCTCCAAGCCCCGTCCAACCTGGCTTTGGACACTTCCAGGGATGGGGCAGCCACAGCTTCTCTGCAAACTAATGATCCTCAGGGTATCATAATTACTTTTATAATTATTTCAGAAGAATTTTGTTGCAGGACACAGAGTTGATACCTCAAAAGCTGTGTGTGCAGTAATCTTACACTGTAACTCAAACCCACAGCATCACTGTAATGATGACAGATCTTATTCTGTTTAGTATTGGTAGACAAACAATAAAATACAATGTTGAGAATCTTCAACTTTTTTCCTAAATTTTCCCAGTTATTATTTACAATTCATGTTCTGTACCTTACTTCTCTCACGGAGATCGATTTTGTATTATAATTTCTAGAAGTTGCCTGATTCTGGGATTCTTAAAATATGAGTAATACTTGAAATCTTGAATTTGGAATAGCTTTGTCACTACTCATTGAGCCAATGACTAAACAGAACACAGTGCAAAGGGAAAGTGAGTGAGCTGACAGAAATTGCCAGAAAGGTATTTATGGAGGAAAATATAAAACATTTACAAAATAAAATAATATTTCACATCCGACTAATTTTAATAAAATATTTGGATGTAATTTAGTTTAATAATTCAAATGTTTATAGTCTGGTAACACTGGAACAACAGAATGGACCAAGCTGGGCAACTTTCTTCCTAGACTAGAGCAGAGATGCATTTCAGAATCATCTTAGCCCAGTGCATTGGGAAAGATAAGTGACAAGGCAACTTCACAGTGGCTCAGACTCAGAAAATTTTGGTTTGTTACCTTGGTGTTGTTTTGAGTCGATGGCAACAAACCTCACTCTTGTGCAAGCATTTTAGAGAGGGAATCATGGGTATAATTCAGGAATAAGGTGCTTTGTAGGGTGGAGTTAAACTTCAAAGGCGGTGAAATAAAGGCCAGTCATCACTATACTCACAGCTGTCCTTCTGTTGTAATTAAATAGCACATTAATTGCCAAGTGTTATGACATTTAATCAGCTATATAAAAATAATAATAGTATAAGAATGATAAGCATCATCACCAAAGTTATTATGAGAACGAGCTGAGATCCCATGCCCAGTGTTTCTAAAAGTTCTTACAGACAAGTCTTTCCAGAGTGCCAGTACTGTCCAAAATAGTTTCTTGGAGTGTATCCTGATCAATTTCTTTCTTTAATGAGAATTTTTTGCAGAGAATCCCATGGTTCCTACTTGCCAAATGAAACAACAGCTATCCTCTGCCATTGCATTTTTAGTCAGGACACCTTCATGAAAAATTGTCATTTTGCACCATATTAGAGGGGGCAGGCCAAGTAAAGGGATGGCAAATGGTTCATCACAATGCATGAATAATATTGCAGCTCCAGACCCCAAGTAAGATTCTTGACTTTTATTCTCTGATTTTTACACCACTTTCCCACATAAGAAACTAGATTAGATGTATCCATTCCTTTCTTCTGTAGCACAGGAATACATAAACTGTCCTTCAATAAATGGGTGTTTTAAACCCTATCCTCTAGGCCTTAGGAGAAAACATGAAAACAATGAAAATATGACAGAAATGTCAAAAAATCAAAACCAAAAACCACACCCAAAAAAAAACCCAAAAAAAAACCAAAAAACAACCAAACCAAAAAAACTCTCAAAAAACCAACCAAACAAAAACCCCACCAAAAATACAAAATTAAAAATGTGCATGTTTTGAAATATTTAGGGTGAAAAAGACAGGATGAGTCAATGGACCTCAGCAGTTCCTCCTGCAGGTTTCGTACCTTTTCCTTGTGCATTCCCAGTTCTTACAGCTCAGGCAATTCTTACAGCTGCTTATTTGAAGCAAATCTCTTTTGTTGTGAGGTTTTGCCTGTTTGGTTTGGAGCGAGCCACTTCCAACAAGCACCAAAACCACCAGTGAAATCCTTGTTGCTGGTTAGGAAAACCTTCCTGGGCTATTACGAAGAGTTCTTGGAAAAGGAAGGTGCCCGTTATGTTCCAGCCACATTTCATAAGGATAAAAACAGGAATGGGGAAGGATCATTTGAAGGAATCATCAGTTTTGAAAGCAGGAATACAATGTCAGCCAATGCCTGGATTCCAGGAGCCACCCTGCCAGGGAGAAAATTCCCTCCCAGGATAAAGGGAAGGAATGCAGTCACGAGGAGCCGCAAGTATCTCCCAGCTTGGTCCATGGAACCACCCAAAAATGCTCCTGCATGTTCTGCAAACATTCCATCCCTCCCTGACACATCCCCTCAGGAACATTGTCTGGAGGCAAGGAGGTGCCTCCACAAAAAAGAGGCTTTTTCAATTATTTTAAAGAACAGCCAGTTAACCTCCCTTTATATCACATATTCCTGCCAAATAGTGGCAGTAAGGAATTTTCTTGTGAACTTGGTCTTATCAAGACTACTAATTTGGCAAAACAATTACTTCCAGCCGCTTCCTAACACTCCCCAATTAGCTGATTTTTTCTTGTGTTCTCATGTGCATAGCAGCCAAATGGGAGTCCTACCAGCAGGAGCGTTTTTACTGGATGTTATGTGCCATTTCCCACACTTTGCACTGGTGCTATATTTGTTATTTAGAACAAGCCCAGATTGTTCCTGGAACCGTGCCTATAGAAACTCCTGCTGTAATGTGTTTATATGATCTATAATTACAGGCAAGCTGCAACCTGTCCACAGCCACTGCAGAGCAAGCTGCATTATCAAACGCCTGAGCCAGTCCCTGGATTAACTATTCCATCTGATAAATTCCCTTTCTTCAGCAGCTGATGCCAGAGAAGTTAAAAGAACACAGGTTGCATTTTGGGGATGGCCAATATATAATATTCCAATATATAACATTCCAGGCCAGTTAAAGAACATTCAAAACTACCAAATTCTCCCCAAAGCAGCAGGGATGTCAAAGCACCGGGCTGAGGATTAGGCCAAGATTAGTTAATGTCAGGCATTTGCATTTGAAAATACTTGTCAAAAACCACAAACAAGAGGTAGGAACGACCACGGTCCTCACGTGCCAGCAGAGCTTCACGCAGTTGAGCCTGTGTACACAAATATAAACTGTAAAATCTGGTCATAATCCTAGCAAACAACAGATTATTACAGGTTTTGATCTAAATACCGTGTCAAGATAAATAGTTAGGACAGCCTCAGTACCTGCAGGGAGAAAGATCTTTATAGAAGTAACATTTTAGTTAAACAGAAGAGTGGATTCGAAAGGTTTAATTATTTGAATTATTTTGATGTACTTCACATACAGACCTTAATACCTTTTCATACTCTATATTTTTCTGACAACAAGCATCTAAACAAGTATTTTTCAATAAAAATTGTAAATATGTGCAAGTAATTTTCTGTTCATTCATTCTGACTCAAGGCAGCAAGTTATCAGGAAGAATGTTTAAATCATCTTAATAATTATAAACACTTTTAATCCCATCTATTAAATATCTCTTTCATATGCGATGTCTGAGAGAGATTTATAAAACCTTGCTTCAGTACTATCTGATCTTTTGCTTACATGCCACTGTCTAACCTGTTGCTCTCTGTGCACCAGCACAACTCAGATAAAAGGGGTTCTGACGGTGTTTTTGGATATTCATTCCCAGTAACAGAGGAGCTGAGGCAGAATATGACAAGCAAATCACTGCATCCAAAGTGCAGAAGGACAGGCAGGGCAGGGGCTGGTGGTACAGTTTGCCATTTTGTATTTTTTCTTTCTTTACAAATTTTGGGTGAAATCCAAGCCTGAAAGGTGAATTTTGCAGTTATGAAATGGACGTGGCACAGCTGGTGTCACTGAAACGAGGTGCAGATGGCAGAATTCTTGCAGCAGCAATCTTACAAAATTTGGTAAGAAAACTGCACAATTTGCTTTGTCAACTCACCAAGGGCATTCCTGCACATGTGGAAAAACAACTTCTGCTCTCTCATATCTGACAATTCCCAATTTGCAACTCCAGCAATGGTTCTTTACATGTGAATGAAATATTATTTTGTTGGTTTAGCCTTTCTCTATACTTGTAATCGAGTGCAAGAAACAATTACACAGGATTTTGATATGGAGTTCCTGTGGTGTTTTTTGTTTTCTGTTGCATCATGATGTTATTGAAGATTGTATAAGAAGTTACCACATGCTGGTACCTCTGACACAGTGGAAGAAGGAGGAAGTAAAGAAAAAGTTCCTTCCTGAGGTCACTGTGATTGTACGGGCATTACAGACACGTCTGACATTTAATCTCCCACGGGGAAATTCCCAAAGAATTGCACATTAATGCCTCGATTCTGAGCTCTTACAGCCCCAGCTCTTCCTTCCCAGCTCTCTGCAGATACACAAAGCTGCATAACGTTTTAGTCAGGAAAATAACTCCACTGTAGACCTCATTTTTTTTAAATTAAAGTTTTCTACAGCTGCCTGATGTTCCTATGAAGGAAGTCTGTCTTGTATGTATTATTAATGACTTTTCAATCAATATAGAAGTATCATGCATGTCATTTCACTAGAGAATGTTAATTACAAATACACCCAATTATCTCCTAATGGCAGGAATTTCTGTTTCCAAACATGGCTAATACTGTATATTTAATGTATTTAGGTTTATTCTAAACATTAAAACCACCTCCATATGAATTATTATAAGGCATTCCTACACAAAACCCCACTATCTGAGTGTGCCAGGTGGTGTGCCAGACCCATCATGGTAAGGCAGTGAGGATTCTCAGCTGATAGGAAAATGTGTTTATATGGGATCAGGCTTTTTTCTCTCGAGTTCTGTTAGGAATTTTAGGTTATCCAAGGTAAACCATCTCTACCTCCTGCCTGCACTCTATTGCAGAATTCCAAGTCCTTGTAGTAAACAATCCCTTCTCACGTCAGAGGCTCCAGGCAAAGCTGACCCAGCTCATCCCAGAGGCTTCAGCTGGGGGACTTTTGATGTCCCTTTTGCTATGATGTGCAAATACCTAAATATAAATGTATGGATGTGTGAATATGGATTTATAAAATAGATTAGGCAAATTATTTTCTGCAATATTCCTCCCCCTTACAACCTCCTGGAGCGTGATCTTCTCACAGCTGTTTTCTGAGAGTTCTCAGATCCGTGGGGGCACGTCGTGACCTCAGTCACAGGGCAGTAAATACAGAGTAGCTGCCCTGGAGTTAATGGAATTATTCCCCTCAGAAAAATGTAAGTGAAGAATTTTTCCCTTCTCCTTTACAGTGGCAACTGAATTTCGCTGATCCAGTGAAGACTGGGAACTGTTTCTGGTTAGATTTTATACCAGGAACGCAAATGTCGTGTTCTCCTGGTCTACCCAGAGCCAGTGACACCAAACTAGAGTTGGTAAATGTGCTGCAGAAACCAGAAACAAACACAAATCCCACCTCCCACGTTCCTGCACACCAGCAGCTCAGCAGTGCCAAAGCTATCCTGACTTCTTGGAATAATTGTGCTGACGTGCTCGGAGGGCTCCCAGGGACTGGGACAGCGAGTGCTGCCCTTTGTGTGAAGGCACATTTAGATAGAGAGGAGGTCATTGAAGATAATTCAGCTTATGAAGACGGCTGCTCCTTTGAGTCAACCAATTTTTTAATTATGTGTTACTCTTCAGGTGGAATTTTGGATGTTATTTTCTTTGATATCTTTATGACTCATGCTTCAGTTGAGCAAAGCAAGCTTCAATTTGCTAATGCAAGTGTGTACAAATTTGAAACTGGTTAGGTTGGGTGTGTCTGCCTATAGAAACACATTTTCTTATAGTTTTCAATGGAGGTTGCTGGTGCAAAATTATCTGGCTACATCTTAGCTGAATTTAAGTGTTTCATAGTTTGAATACCATTCTTTCAAAGTCAATTCAACTGGGTAATTGCTGAGATTCAGAAAAGGAAAATTGCATGAATTGAGAAAAAGCCAGTAAGTGAGTAAGAAGTCATCCATCTTGATCAGGTCACAGGGGTTATACAACCAGTTGGCATCACCTCACATCTGCTGTACATGCAGGCCAGCCTCCCTCGCACAGCCTGCGGAAAGCAGGGGACAAATGAAATGGTCTTCATTGAGAAAATTAAGAAATCATTCTTTTTGCTTTCCTTCAGGCTGTAGCCCATTGTTTGCAAAGCTTGGAGCGAGCCTGCTCCCTCTTCACCCTTCTGCAAAGAGGCAGGGGAGCAGAGCCCACAGCTCATTCCTGTTGGGGTGGGAACGTTCCCAGCATCGTTAGCAGGGATTCACAGCCCCTTTCATGCAGATGTCCCAGCACAATGAGACAAACCCGGCAGCAGGGAGCGGTGCTGCTCACGGCTCTGCTCTCCCATCTGTGCTCCTGGGCTGCGGAGCAGATGCTCCCACCCTGGCAGGGGTGACCTGAGCAGTGCAAGAGGAAATGCTCAGGTTCTGCTCCCAGCCAAACAAGGCACCAGCAAGCCCCAAAAGAAGGCAAGGAGAAAGGTGGTTTGATCCAAGCCCTCTGTGTAATCCTCTCACCCTCCCCTTCCAGCTGGGACCATTACCAGCTCATGCTGCTGTGGTCAGCACAGTACAAAAAACAAATTCAAGGCTTCCTGAGGAATCTTACCAACACACTGGGACTTATGGGGAAAACCGCAGAAATACAGTTTGCATTTAAATGTAGGTCACTCTCCCCGGTGCATTTCCTGGTACTGCAGAAGTCCTGATTTATCACAAACCTGCACTGTGTTGTAGGAGAAAAACAAGGCTTACAAATCAATATTTTAATGTATTAACTCACTGCTTTGCAATATAGTTTGCTTATTATTTGTAAATGTACAAATACTTGAAAATTAATTGTACCATTTGCTTTCTCAAAATAAATATGTTTTTTCATCTACCAATCCAAATGTTTCCAAAGAACTGAGTGATTAATATCGTCTCTAAAACTGTGATTATGTCAATAAACATAAAGCAAGATATTGGACTAAGTATGACTCCAACTGTGAGTGATTTATAGTGATAAAAATACACAGATGCCATCTGTACCAACAGAAGAACACTCATCACAAATTTGTCTGATGGTAACACTTCTCTCTCATTTATACTGAAACGAGCACTATTTCTTTTCCAATGGTACTGACAGTAAAATATGGCCACTTTTCAAGTGAGTAACCTACCAGCAGGAGAAATGCACTGAAAACTATGAATTAAACTACTTCCTTGACTCTCTCCAGGCCTCCAGCACGTATCATCGAATGCTCACCAAATATTAAACCCAGTTCGCCAGCCTAGCTCTGCTAACTCTGTAGCTGCTTCCACACTAAGAGGTTTTCTGGAGGTAACCCCTTACCTTTTGCAGAGAAAATCAAAACAAAAAAAAAATACCTCAACCAAAATAGCAAAAGCTTTAGGTTCAGAAGCCAGCCTAAGTCATTAGTCTGCGTGTCTGATGCTTGCCAGCATCTTTGCCAGTTCAGCATTAAGCAAGAGGGCCATGGGGTATGCACTGGGGAAACCAGGGCAGGCAGTGAACACTCCGTGATAAATATCAGTCAACTTCAAATGCTGACAGAGACATCAAAAGAAAAGGGGAATTTAAATAGAATCTGCACACAGAGAGCTTCCAGTAGCAGCAGTTTCAGAAACAAAGATACGATACCCAAAGCAGTGTTAATTTCTAACCACGAACCAGATACCGAGAGTTTGAGAGTGGTGAGGGGTTACATCATTATTACCATTTATTACCAGCTGTAATAAACCCATGGCAAGTGCAGGGGAGGTTCTGGCTGGGTCCCCCTGAGGATGCACAGCTCAGCCTCACATTCCCAGTCCCAGCCTGACTGTGACCGTCCCCAGATGTCCAGAGGAAGGGAGATTACAAACGCCCACAACCTTTCAGAAATATTTTTCACTAGCAGTGTCCTAAAGTATGTCTGCCTTGGGATCTAAAATACGGCAAAAATGTAAATTAAAGTGCAAAGTAAAGCTGTATTTATTTCTGATTTTTGTTCTGTCGCTGTGTTCCACCCCCACTTCTGTCAGTGCTCCAACCCCACAAAATTTCCTTTGTATCAGAAAGCTGACAGATTTAGCTCCTGAACACTTCAAGCTACTTTGCTTGCTGAAATTTAGGAAAACAGAACAGCTGTCATTCAAACATACTTTGCAAGTAGCAAGCCTGTTCACTTTCTAATGTTTACTGCCCAAAAATCAACACTTAAATGACATGTCCTACTGACATCATAAAGCCCACACTCCGATCTGACAGACATGTGGAACAAACGTGTCCCAGGGCCTGGGCTTCCAGAGTTCTCACACAGCTGATGTTGGGGATATGTGGAATAACCTTTTCTTTACTGTTTTGAAACGTGCAGAGCGTTTTGGTGCAGTGGCCACCCTTGGCCAGGTTATGAATTTGCCTTCTTGGAGTGAAGACTTGAGGATAATTCCACCTGGAGCAACTCACCGCACAGGCGCAGCCAGAGGAATGGATAAGGAGCAACTTGCCACAGGCTGAATGGCTGAAGCTGTTTATTTCATGTAGATTTAAGGGTTCTGGTGTCCTTCAGGACCACACCGGGGTGCTCCACTCAAATCCAAGATCTTTTTCTCCTTAACAAGCTGTGAGATCAAGAAGCCTCCCCCGGGCAGTGAGCATTTGTTCACGAGCTCACTCATTCATGATCTCACACCACAGTCCTCGCTAAATCTTCTGAAATGAAGTGCACTGAAAGCCACACATAATCCCATTTATCAAGGACTAGGGAAGGACACAGTTAAATCTCAGTTCTTGGTAGTTTTTCCTCTAAGAAACCAACCAATTTTTAGATTCCGTAGAACTATCACAGAAATGAAAAATAAATTCATTGACTACACACTAGACAACCCCCAGCAGTTTCGTTTCCATCATTAAAGACTTGCTGCTCGTTCTAGGGGGTGGATTTTTAATTCCAGCTTCAATGCTCTGCTCATTAGCAGATTTTCCATACCAACCAAATGCCACTTATGTGCCAGCAAGACATGCAAAAGGAGGTGATCTGAAATTATTTTCCCTCATGACATTTTCTTTCTGGATGCAAAGAAAAATTGTGTCTAAACGTGTGTCTGTATAATGCAATTACATGGCTTGACACAAACAGACACAATAACTACCATCCTAAATTAAATAACTGCATGTAAAAATTGCATGAAAATGTAGTCCTGGAATTTACTATCCTTTGTTCACCTGTCAGCAACCAGCATCATGGGCATTTCTCCACTGGTTTGTAAATCAAAATAGTGCAATATTCATTCTAAAGCAGTAAACATTCATTCTTAGCGTGACTGACTGTGGATTTTTACTAAAGTTAATGCAAAGATCCCAGGAAGCAGTAGACACTTTTCTATTAATGTGCCTATAAGTATATATATATAAAGGTATATATATAAATACATATACTACTGATTAAAAGTTGCATAGTTTTTTATTCTGTCCCTGCTGCAAAATACTTTAATCTAAACTTTTTTTTCTTGAGAAAAGTGAAGGAAGATTGCTTCAGGTATCTGCACTTATCAATACCCCCATCCTGAGAACAACAGCATGAATAAATTAAAAATGTGACTGAAGACTGGAACAAAATGCTAATTTCACATTGTTATAAACCTACAGAGATAAACTGCATCCATATACCAACAGTACTTTTACACCTCCAAATTAATAGGAGAACGTGTCCTAAATATCTTGTTGTTCAAGGCCAGATTGAACAGGGCTCGGAGCAACCTGGGATAGTGGAAGGTGTCGCTGCCCATGGCAGGGGGTGGCACTGGATGAGCTTTAAGGTCCTTTCCAACCCAAACTATTCTGGGATTCTATGATTCCATACAGGAAAGAACAGACACATGAAAATAAATGTCACACTGCAATTTGGATGTAAAACAATTCAGAGCATGGAGAATAAGCAAGGTTAACAGTTTGTTTCTGTCTTCTGAGGAAGCAGAACAAAGGTAATCATTTGCTGATCTATAAAATCCCATCATGGCACTCATTGTGGGTACCTAATTCCATGCTGCTGACAGAAGTTTTACTGCTGGGCCTCAAATTTTGTGCCCATTTTATACCAGCTTGTACCCCTCGCTTACCTTGTGGCTCCTAAAGCCTTCACCTTTCATCCACCAGTGGACACTCCTCGTGCTTCTGTCCAAAGCCTGACAATTTCAGTTAATTGGAAGAAAAATGCCTGACCGAAGGCCTGGTTTCAGAGAAGCAATGGTGACATATTGCTGCCCAGCTGGGAGCGAGCCTGGGCACCGCGGCAGCAACTGCAGGGACAGGGACAGGGACAGGGACAGGGACAGGGACAGACAGAGACAGGGACAGAGACAGAGACAGGGACAGGGACAGGGACAGACAGACAGAGACAGGGACAGAGACAGGGACAGAGACAGGGACAGGGACAGACAGAGACAGGGACAGAGACAGGGACAGGGACAGACAGGGACAGAGACAGGGACAGGGATAGAGACAGGGACAGGGACAGAGAGAGACAGAGACAGGGACAGCGACAGACAGGGACAGAGACAGGGACAG
>VZRS01006377.1:345361-408307 GCA_013398055.1 Ifrita kowaldi
GACAGGGACAGGGACAGACAGAGACAGGGACAGAGACAGGGACAGAGACAGGGACAGAGACAGGGACAAACAGCCCCATCAAACACCTTCAGCAGGGCCAGGTGCGCCGGGAGGGAGCCAAAAGCCCAGGCTCCAAAGACCCAATTATGGAGCAAACCACACGAAGGCAGCAGGTATTGTTCCCCCACTGCACAAATGAGGTGACTGGGAGGTTGGATGAGAACCCTTTGGGAAGTGGCTGGGAAGGAACCGAGGCTGGTGTGACAGGCCTGGCGTTCATCCCCTGACCGGCAGAAAAACCTCGTCCGCACACGCGGCTGGGGCTGTGAGGGGCGTGCGGGCACCGCCAGCTCCCCCACCAGCCTCGCTGCAAATATTTGCCTTATCACAAACTCTGGCAGGTTTTCTGCGAGCCTTTGGCTCGGGGAACGTGCCTCTGTCCCCGTGGTTTTGTCGGCACTGAGACCACGCACCCTTCACCAACGCGATGCTGTTTCGCTCAGGGTTGGATGAAAGCAAAGCTGTTGTTAGGAAATACGGCAAGGGGAGGGTAGAGAGGAACACAGAGCTGGGAATGGAAGTGGAGATGAGAGAATACATCGGACTGAGGGTCCTTGTGGGTGGGAAATGGCACAGAGGGCAGGGACAGGCTGGGTGAGGCAGAAAGAGGCTGAGCCCTGCAACAAGGAGCGTGCAAAAGGGAGAAGCACGTGCAGATGAATGCAGGGAGACTGAAGAGAAAGTGTGGGCAAGGTGGGGGAAAGGACGCGCTGGATTGCTGGAACAATGAAAGAAAAAGGAAACGGAATAGGAGAGTAATAAAGAGAAGAAGGAACTGCAGCTCAGTACATCCTGATTTGTATGAGTACACAGAAACCAGCCCTAAGAAGCTGCAAGAATGTCAGAATTTGGAATTATGTTTTAAAAATTAATCTGACCTTCCAAAGTAAATTTAAAAATAAACACAAGGATCACAATTTTCAAGACAAGCAAAATCCATAAAACATGCTAAAATTACTTTCATTGAAATATATGTCTTAAAGTCAGTCTTGGTGGAATTATTTGAATTTACAGAAGCAGAATTTCTGCCTTTGAATGCATATAAAACCTCCAAGTATCTGAGTAGTCACGTTCAAATTCAATCCCGGAGCAAATGCTGAGTATCCTGGACATTTGCAACACTCTCCCACGCTGTGTTTTCAGACACAAAACATCTAAAGCGCCGTAGGAGCTGCCGGAGTCAGAAATCCATCAAATCACGTGGGAAACCCGATTTCCATGGGTGGCGTCAGGATCGCCGCTGGTGGGAAAGTGAGAGAACAGCTCTCTCTGCTGGTGCTTTCCTGAAAAAGTAGTGCTGGAAGGGGAATCCATCCCGGGTAATAAACGACAGCCCGAGCTGCCCAGAGGCAGCTCCGCCTCTGCTCCGCCGCAGTTTCTGCGTTCCCCCGTCCTGCTGCTGACCGGGGGCTGCGGAAGAGCCGAGCTTGGTCAAATGCTGCTGCTAAAATGCTCTCAGCTGCACCGCTGCAAACGGGCTGGGTTTTGCTGGGATAAGCACTCCCCGAAGTACTTCAAAAACCAAGCAAAAAGAAATCGGATTTGCTCTGCACCTTCAGGGGAGGGAGATGATTTAAAGGAACACCCTCAGCGCTGATAGAGGCGGCTCTCGTCGTGATTTTCTGCTCCAAATGAGCAAAACTCCGCCCTGGATGACTGAGGGGATTCCTGCTGTATGTTATTTTGAAAAGTTAATGAGAACAGAAGGTCAGCAACTAAACTTTATCCAAATGCTGCAAGCAGTGGCTTTACAGAGCGAGAACACTTTATAATCAATATGTGCTCCGGGAGAAGTCAAAAGCTAAACCCCGACTCCTGCCCGCTGGTTTTGCTTCTTTGCTTTGCAAGTGCGGGATAGAGAGAGCTGCTCACCATCCCTAAGGAAGCAAAGAGACTCTGATATGGGAATTTACAGTATCTCAGGGTTCATTTGTGGGTACCGAGCACAGTGAGGAGCTGCTGCAGGAGAGTTTGGCATGTTCCCCATCCCTGGAAGTGTTCCAGGCTGGGCTGGACAGGGCTTGGAGCAGCCTGGGGCGGTGGAAGGTGTCCCTGCCCGTGGCAGAGCGGGGCAGCTGCTTCCCTTACACAGCCCGGTCAGAACTCACCGCTGTGAGGAAGAACAGCAACGGAAGAAATTAGGAAAAAGCAGATTAATAGGGCTTCCTTCTTAAGCTTTTGATTTCCTTGTTATAATCAAGAATAAAACCCCATGATGTCAGTAAATATGATTATAAACCAACTAAACTCACTTTTACCGAAGCCTTGGTTCAAGCACATAATCAGATGTTGAATTATTATATCAAATGAAATTATGCCTTCACTGAGTGCAGATTTTTTTTCTATAGGGTTTTCACGCTTACATGAATTAAATATATTGCTTAATACATTTTCTTTTAATATAAAACCATGGCAATATTTTAAGAATGTTTCCGTGCAAGGATTCCTACTAAAGTATTATTTTTCTTTATATGAGCGTAGAAGGAACAAAAATAGTCCAGTTTTGTGGCCCTATTTCTATACAAAGGATAGAGTATTTACAGGATTTATGGGGGCTATAATTATTAAAAACTCAAAGCAAGTTTAATTTTCAACTGTCATTAATTTGTGGATTGTGAGCTCACATTGCCTACAGGTAGCCCACAGAGAAATGTTTATTTTGTGAAACCTATAAAGAGAACTTGGAATTATTTCTAAATGCTAACATCATACAAAATTTGCATTTCTGCAAATGAAGCTATTTTTTATGTCATAGTACAATAAAAATCAAGACACACTTTGTGAACAAGACTTTCAGACCAATTAGGCATACAATTACATGTGCAGGAGGCATGCACAATTGTGCAGCTAATTTGTGCATGAAATTACTTTGATTGCACATCCTAATTGGATAAATGTGTGTGCAAATGCCAGCAGTCATTGCTGCTGCAATTATCCAATGCACTGCCATAGTCATGGCAACTGCCTGCAGAAATGAGATGCAGCCTTGCATACCTAACTGGGCTTGGGGTTTCAGCAGAAATCCTTTTTGTTTTCTCCTACCAGGTCTCTTGGGCATGATATTTCTGGAAATTTCACCCTTATTTCCTATCTAGATGAGGCAAAGTGGTGGACATCAGCATTGCCAAGGAATCTGATTGTTTAGTGAACAAGAGGAAAAGCTGGGAGTTCTTGTCTACAGGTGTAGCAACTTGAGTCTGCCTTTGATAAGGGAGAAGATTACAAATCTCCAGCAGTATAAAACTCAGCAGGAACATGGAAGTTTATTTTCCTGACTCTTACCTGAATTAGAATTACAAAATGTGTAGGTTGTAATTATGGTGGGAATGGGAAGGGTGGGATCCCTTGGCCTCAGCCCACAGAAGGTTCTGGACCATCCCCACTGGCTCAGTTTGAGCTTTTTGTGGAGTTATTTTCATGACCCTTCTTGACAGTAATTTATAGAATTAATAAGTGTGAAAAATCTTCTGTCTTCTCACAGATGTTTTCAGTAATTCCTCCAGACATGACAACCATCCCTGTACAATTAACTTCAATGGTCACAGTATTCAATATTAAAATGAAAATAAATTCTTCCATTTGAAAGTAATGGAGTTAAAATACACATCCATACTTCTAAGTAAGGGCCCAAATCCTGAATGAATCCTTAAAATAAACAGTTGTTTACAATATTTCTTTTGAATTTAAAGAGCTCTCTAAACATCCAGAGATACAGAAAAATGCTTTTCAATAAGAATGGGCTGTTCAGAGGAATCGGGTGGGGTTTGAAACTCGGTGGGACAAAGGTTCCCTAAAGTCCTTTACAGCCCTGGAAAATCCTCATCTAAACAGAGACCGAGCAGCTAAGGAAAAGCAGAAGGGGAAGGGTGAAGTTAATGCAAATTCTGCTGTCAACCCACCAAGAGCACTAAATCAAGCACTTCCAAAGCACTCTCAGGAAGTTTAAGGACTTTCCTCAGCCAGATGAGTTTATTTTGCTAGCAGAAGATATGTTATTATGAGTCTATCTTAGCAATGAGTGAAACAGCTTCCTCCCTAAATTGTTGTCTGCAATTCGGGTCACACACTTTGGAAAAAAAAAATGGACAGAACAGACCAAAGGACTCTGCAGAAGAGCAAAAAAGAAAGATCAAAACTATGAAAAAAACAGGAGTGAAAAATAGGACATTTTTCTTTAGTCGAGATGTGTAAGAGAAGAGTGATAGCATAGGGAACATTTAAGAAAGTAAATTAAGTGTTTACTCTGTTTACTCTCATAGCAGAGGCAGGAAATTGAAGTACATTTAAATCTAGAAAACGCCACTCTTCTTAAAACTAAGGCAAAAAGAATCTGTGAAATGCATTGCCAACAGAAAGCACAAGAAACAAGGATCCTGTCAATATGGACATGGAACTACACATCTCCATAAAAATTGCTAATATCTGCAATTGTACCGATTCACTTTTAGGAAGGTTTTGGATCATTTCTCAAACTCAAAAATCCTACATCTCTTCAAGCTAATTATTTTGGTTAGAAAAGCCCCTGGCTGGCCTGATGTGTTTCTTTGGCAAGCAGAGTTCTGGTCTCCTCAGTCTGTCCTTGCAGGGTACCTGCCCCATCCCCACTTTATTTCACTGTCTCCTTACAGCTTTGCTGGCTTTCCAAAATGCCTTTGGAAATAACATTATTCCTGAGCCAAGACAGACGTGAACTCTGTAAATTGCAAGGCCTGTCTTGAGCAGGAGCAACTTCATTTTCTGTTTTCTGTCTCTTAGATGTTTCTCTTTTGGAGTGTTCCCTGGGCACAGCGGTGACACTGAGCTGAGGGTTTCAAAGCAGGATGAAGGTCTCTGCCTCGATGCTTAGACCTGAGTTACAGCCACCTTCCTGAACATTCACATAGTTTTCCCTACCACATACAGTTTTACTTCAACAGTTTTTGCCTTAACTTGAGAATTCTTCATTTTATGGGTTGTGCAGTGGTAGATCTGATCCCCAGGACACCTGAATCTCATGTGATTTTGGGCAGGTAGCAGCCTCCTCGTGGAGTTGTGTTTCCCCCCAAATTTGGGGTGTCAGCCCTGTTTATGAGGTTTCCAAGTGTGCAGCACCTGTGCCAACAGCAGCATCCCACAAACACCATCAAACTAACAAACGAGGCCATGTATTAAGCCCCATAATGTTGGAAGGAGGTGGGAGAGGAGAGATTTGGGTTTTGATAGCTTTTATATCATAATAAAGATGGAGGGATAGCAGTTTGGAACTTGTTGATATGCATGGAACTCCAGAAGCTCCTGCTCTTTCACTGCAGTGCATCTATCATGGCTATTCTCTTCCAGGACATAGAAAAATGATTCAGCAGAAATTGAAGTTCCTCATCTCTATGCTGCAAGGGCTCATATTAATTTTCAGGGCAGTTGAGAGCCTCAGAAAGATAGTTATTGTTAGCATGCAGCATCCCTGGCCCCCGAGATGCCCTGCTGAGGACACTCCATCAAGGAAATCACAGCTCTCTTGCTCGCCTGTAAGTGATGCCCTGCTGTCCTCACAGCCTATTACACTGCCCCTGGGAAATGTGTCCCTTGTCACCGGGGGAATTCGGAATTTTCAGCCGTTTGCTGCCTTCAGGTGTAACACAGCTCCCCTTCTTTCTGCAGATGGCAGTGTTCTCTACGTGCAGGGGAGGAGGAGGACTCGGGAATGGTCTGTTACAACTCTGCTGGGAGAAAGAGCCTTTGAAAGTGTTCCAAATTCTTATACCTCTGCTCCAAAATCCGTGTATTACAACTACTGTCCAGTTCTAGCAGGAGTAGGAAAGAAAAGTTCATTTCTCCAACACAGGTTACAAAAAACTTGTGGGTTTTTTTTGTTTGTTTTCTTTAATAATTTTTTTAACATTCTTCCCTTGGAAATGTGAAAAAATAGATGCAGTTAAGATGTCTCAGTCAGATCTTGTGGTTATTTACAACTAGAGCTGCAGTCATTGTTTTCTTTTTAATTTTGAGCTTTTAAAGTGCTTGTACAGAAAGGCAAACCAAGCACCTGGGGTTCCAGCATTATGTTGTCAGCCAGAAAGATCAAGAGTATGGACAATCTGAAAGGGAAATGACATTACTGACACTGGCCAACTGCAACCTCCATTCCCCCATTGTTTCATATTCAGAGAACTTTGTATTTCTCTCTAAGTTTCAGCCCTGAGCCATAATTTTTTATGTATCCAGCTTCAGGTCTGACAACATCTCAGCATTTGAATTGTTTTCCTCTAGAAATACCTATTAAATGGTGTAAAATGACAAAGGAGTTCTCAGAGCCAAAACACATCATCAGCAGTAGATAAAAAACTGCTGAAATATTAATCCAATAAATGATCTAAATGCATACTTCTCTTCCACTCCAGTTTCAGCAGAGCTTGCTCCTTTTGGTGATGTCAGTGGAAGGAGAAGAAGGAGAGCAGAGGGCTGTGCTCCAGTTTAGCTTCACTTCAGTGACTCCTGGTTCTCATTTAACATCAAATCTCCTTCAATGCTGCTCAGTTTCTTGCACTCTTTTATGTCCATCAGCTCTTCCCCAGTCTAAGTAAAAACAGTTTTGTAGGTTGTTGGTAAAGAGATTAAATCACCTCAGCAAGCAGTTTGGGCATTTTCCCTTTGACCCCTCCAATTTCTCCCAGGACCCCTCTGTTTGGGGGCTCTGTTCTTCTTATTACTCTGCAGCAATTAAACCAATTAAAACACAGGTCTGTAATCACAGCAATAATATCCAAGAATTACCACACACTTTCAACTTTAAGAGCAGATACTCACTTTAAATGAGCTGCTCTGGTTTCTATATTGTAGTCATAGAATTCCAGACTTTAAGTGCAGCACTTTGTTCCTGCCTTGTCTGGACTCACCTACTCCACAGAAGGGCAAAATTCAGATTTGAGGACTTTTTGAGGACGAAAAGCCATCACTTTCCCTGGTTGCTTTCTTCACAGTTTCAGTGATGGGCTGACTTTGCTGGAGCTTCTAGTCCTTGCTGTGCTTGCATCAAAGGGGCTTTAGCAAACAACCCTTGATCCAATGAAGTTATTTGTAGGCAAACAGTTTATCCTGTTAAGTTCTTTTTTAGATGTACAGATGTTTCATTAGCCTGACTTACACTTGAAGCTCTTCTCTACATCCTCTAAGTTCTTCGGCACTGTTTACAATTTAAATACCAGAATTAATGAGAAAACACTGCAGAATCAAAAATTAAACCTCCCTGGCCTTGGCAGGGCCCAACGCAATTTTTCTATTATTATTTAATTTATCCTACATTGCACAGCATTCTCTGGGAGGTTCTGCTGAGTCGTTTAGGACCATTGTTTTTCAAGCCCTTCCAAAGTCACTCCGTGCCTGCACACAGTGTCCATGCTGTGGCTGGAAGCTCCTTCCCTGTGCTCCAGAGGAGCCTGGGCTGCAGCAGCATTAGCACATAGCTCATTGTAATGGCCCTGCTCCCATTACCAGGGGATTACTGAGCATAATGGCCCTGTCCTTGTCCATGCTGATTAAGCCATAATCATTTTGTCAGCTGCAAATGTTCGGAGTGGTGTTGCAATATTTATGTTACATTATTGATAAGAATATTGAGGACATTATGCTTTTCCAGCCTGGCAGCAAAGCTGCCTTTCCAAGGGTATTTCCCACTGTTGGCTCCTGTGTGAGGGCTCAGAGCTGGTTCAGATCCATTTCACACACTCTGTTCCTAATCCTCTGCTCATTCATTGTGTTGTAGCACAACTTGCACCTAAAATACACATTACACCTGTGCAAATGTCTTTATGAACATGAATTTTGAAGAATGAGATAAAATTAATCTAATGATACCTGTCATCCACAATGCAACACTGACTGTCAAAAGGACTGGAATTCCCTACAAACCTTTTCTTTTCTATTCTTTTCCTAGGATGCCTGAAATTAATTAGCCCATAAGTAATTCTCACACGCCCTACTATCAAATAAAAACTAGAAATTGAGTCTGGTAGAAAAAGAACAAATGCACACTTGGAAAATTCCTAATTTACAATGATGAGACTCGTGAAAAATGGAAACACGGTTACTAATACTTATTTCTCTCTATTAAATTTTGAACAAGCTGCAAAACTGAGTGGATTCCACTAAAGCTAAATTCCATAGGCTGAGTTTTTATGGGAATAGCACTTAAGAAGCTGAGAATGCAACAAAATATTGTTAGAAATACTGCAGGCAGGACAGGTTATGTGAAATTAAGCAAGGACAATTTGGTAAAAAGTTAGAGGAAGATTTGAAAGCATTTTATGACTAGAACAAGCTTGTTCCTAAAAAGTTGCACACATTTCAAGAAAAGCTCACTGGAAACAAAGTCACTGAGTTTGTGCTAAAACCAGAATTGTATAAAGATAAAATGGGTACTATAAGTGAGTTAGAAATGGAACTACTACAGCACTTGTTTATGGTATTCAAATGAATATTAGCAAATTTAAAAAAATAAAAATAATTCTTCATTTTATTTAAGAAGTAATTTTCTTCTTTGACCAGCTTTCTGTTTTATATTACTCCTGTTAAATTACTGCCCCTGAAAAGGCTGCATGTGATGGAGCAAACCCGGTGCCTTGACTGAGAGGTAACATTCACAGCTAGATAAAAGTCAGTAATGCATTTTAAAGGCTGAGAGTTGTGTGGTACTTTTCTGAAACGTCTAAGTTTTCTTTTTCATTCTGTGGATAGCTACAAAATTGCTGCTGAAAAGCAGAGTTACCCGAATCCTCCCCAGCTGACACGAGGCATCCGTGTGTTTTCTCCTTCCCTTTGATGAACACCGAGCAGCCAACGCAGCCATCTGGTCAGGGAGAGAGAAATTGTGTAAAAATGAGATATGCGTGTGTAAATAAAAGATTGATGAATGAAGCCCTGAAAGCTGAGATGAAAGTGAAGCAGAACAGACAGGTAAATCATTCTGATACTTATGTTAGTGCTGAAATTATGTTCCTCTACTTTCTTTTTTTTTCTTTCTGCTGACAGCAGTGCAGGTGACAAAAAATACTTCCAATTTTGCTGCTGACACAAGTGCTGGAGGTTAGCAAACTGTTTGAGTTCTATTGCTGAGGAAGGATGCTTAAGTCAGGAGAAGTGAGAAAGTTCTGTGGCTTCATTTTTAATTACTTGGTTCTTTAGTTATGAAGCTCCAACTTCAACGTTACCTCCAGAGCAGCCTAGACTGGCTTGCCAAAATTGAAGCTCTGTTTAGAAAAAAATATAAGTTTTCTGTATCTTCTGGCAGAATTTGAAAGCTAGATTTCTCCCCCCACAGGTGTCTGAATTTTCAAAAAATAAAATATTAATTTGAGCCAAAGTAAAATGGAAGTAAAATCCGAGCACTTCTTTACAGGCAAGCTTCACCTAGGAGCCCATTAGGCTGAAAATGCAATTAGGATGTGTTTTTAATATGAAAATTAAGCTGACATTTTAGCAATGAACAAAAAAAGATGGTGATATGCAAAAAATCCACTGCAACTCATTTTCCACATAGTTAATACCTGTCTGACATTACAGAAAGCTTACTGAGTACACCTACAACTACTGCACTAAGGAAAAGTAACTGATAACTCATCCAGCCTCTGAAATACCCACTGCTCATTTGTTGGTGCATTGGGCATTTTATAAATTTAAAGCCAGTAGCAGCCTCTGTTCACTAATATTTTGCATAACTTCCATGAAACGCTCATTTTGTAGGTCAGCAATATCAGTCTTATTTCTGAGTTTTACTAAGTACAGTGCTGGATATTTAATGTAAATTATTTAACCAGGCACATCACATTTAAGAAGTTCGGCCTTTTTGACCGACGGTTTTGTATTCTGTGGCTCCTGGTTCCCTGAGAGTTTCACAGATCCACTGTGAGATGTGAAGGACTTTCCCCACACCTGCAGAAGAACATCTGCAACTGAGCAGCTCTGAGCCCGTTCAAAAGGCCAGAATTTATCCTGTGTTTATCACTTCATTTGACACAATAATTTTAGGGGTAATTTTCAAAGGCAGATGCAGGCATTTGACACCAGCCTCTTCTCTAAATCACAATTTAAGAGTTCATCCACATGTAGAACAGGGAAAGAAATGCTGTCCCCACAAATATCTACAGGCAGTTACATTTACACAAAACAAAAAACAAACCAAACCTTTTTACACTTGGGAATATCCACTCTAGATTCCATCTCAGCATGAACATCCCTGGGAATGGGAAGTTCTTGAATAAAAAATACTGCAGGCTTCTTGATAGAGAAATGCTGACAGTTCACCACACAAATTACTATAAAAACCAAAGGTATAGAGTAACTTACCTCTAATTTGAGCTAGAAGGACAAAATGGGAACAATGCTTTAATCTGTGCTCCACCGTTTGCTCCATAGGGAAATCAATTAACTTCTTCAATTTGCTTTTGCAAGTTATAAAATAGAGATACTAAATGTCAGTCATCATATCAAGCTAAAAATCAGAAGAGTGTTAAAGGTGGCAAAGATGCAAAATTATAATGAATCCCATGGAAAGAAAAGGAAATACTCTCCTGACACAAGAAAGATTATTTCCTTTGAGAAAAGGCAAGATTAAGCAGGGATAACGTGTGAGTCCTGGCACCTTATTTAATATAATATTTATTGGACTTTACTGAAACAGAAAGAGAACAGTCACTGTCTTGAAGGACACAAGACAACAAAAGAGCCCAACAAGCCCAGCCAAACCTCACTGCCTTCACCTGCCAGCCTTGCTTGGGAATCCAAGGGTATGGGTGGAAAAGAATCAATTTTGATAAACAGAATTCTTCTTCAGTTGTATTAAATTCCAGACAACAGCAGGATCTCCAAGACACCAGTTCTTAATTCAATCTGTGCTTCTCCTAAGTCTCACAGTTTGAGATCTCTTCATACCAGAGAGGAAATTTGCAAGGAGGATGTAGGCACAGGCCAAGGGAAGAGCCAGGTGAAGGTGACTGCAGGCAGAATGAATCCCTTGGGCTAAGGGACCCTGGAAATCCTGTAGCCAGACAGGACTGGGCAAGGTTGATGAGATTTCTTAGGCCAGCTTGGTGCTGGGGGAAGGCAGTGCCTAAAGGCAGCAGAGCTCAGCACTCCCCATGCTTCCTCCCAGTGCTGTGCTCAAACACACACTAAAACCAGAAATCAGTGAGGAATGAAGGTGCCCTCTTCCCTTACTGGGATTTCTCTTTCCTCTGAATCAAGGAAAATAAAAATCCCCAAACAGTCAGAACCACCACCTTGTAAAAAACTACACATCGTCATCTGATGCTACACAACAGTCTCAGATAAATCTGTTTTGATGATTCTGAGCAATTGCTTTCAAAACAGAACATGGTGTTGAAAAGGAAGCCATAGGAACATATTTTACATTGAAAGGCTTTGTGAAATTATATAATGTGTAAAAACAGAGAGATTTGGCCTCTGTTCGCTTTCCTTCCGTTCCTCATGGTTATTATTGCCTCATTATACAGTCGTTTGTACAAGGTTTTGGCAGACATTCACTATTGCATAAATTAAAGTTGCTGAATCTAGTTATGCCTACAGGTCTTTATGAAAATACCAGCAACATTTTTATTTGAATGTCAAAGTTTGTCAACCATTAAACTGATTGATTTTTCATTATGCAATTCAATAGAAGAAGCAATCTCCAGTCTGTATGCAACATTACTCAGAGAAAAACACCCATCCTGGAAAAATCCTTCCTGCTTAAAGTCTCTTCACAAAGGAACTGTGCTTTAAGGCTGGCTTCAGACATTTTATTAATACAGTAGCAACAGATAAGATGTTGTAATTCAATTCTGTGAAAGAGAATGAATTAACCTGTGGTAATCCAAAAACTCCAATAATCCTTCAGAAACCTTTCCAAGTGGCTTTATAGGTGAAGTGTTTGCTGGTGTCAGGAAGAAGAGGTTTAAGCCCTGCAGTGTGAAGCCACCAGAGCACCCAGGACCCCAAGCAGAGTCAGCACTGTACCTCAGGCTCCAGCAGAGAGTGAGCTGTCCTGGAGAGCCCAGCATCGAGCCCAGAGAACAATCTCCTCACCTTGTTTAGTGTTGGTCTTCTCTGCAAAATCCCCAAGGACAGAAGTGCCCAGAAGGAACTCAAAACTCACCTCGTATTCCTCTGAACTCCACAGAATTCTGAAACTCACATCCAGAGCTGCATTTAGTTGTCCCAGAGCAGGATGAGGTCAGTGGGGTGTCCCAACAGGCCCTTCCCCTTGGCAGTGCCCAGCTGTGGCCAGAGAACAAATCATCCAGCACTGCAAAGCTTCAAGCAGGAGCTGTTTCATCACCTCTCAAATTTTACTCCCCCCACCACACACTCCCCGTGTGCATGAGAAGGAGGAGACCAGCAGGACTAACAATTTTCCTTATTTTCTCTTACTTCCCACTTATTACTCCAGTATTATTCTTGGCCTGGCACCATTAAACCTCCTTGATGATGTTTGACTCAGAGACTAAAGAGTCAAAGCACACAATAACAAGACCCACAGAATTAAACTGGGACATGTTACAAAGTTTACAAAATGAGGCCCAAATACACAGAATTCAAGCTGTAAAGAGGGGAATTAAAATAAGAATGTGCACGATCTGGTCACTGAATATAAATTGCATTTAGAAGTTAAGGACTTAAGGACAACAGTGAAATATTATCCAAAACAGGGCTGTGCTTATTGAGTGTGACAGGAATCCAGCTCACTGCTTTCATTTGGAAATCTCCCTAGAAAAGATTATTTATGCAAATAATATTTTACAAATGCTTAGAGAAATGCCATGAAGAAATAAATCCATAGAATTCATTATCCCTACTAAAGGGATTACATGGAGTAGAAAATCCAGCAGTTATTTTGCACTTTATAACCACAAATAAAGCACACATCCCTATTTGTGTAAGAACCTGAGAGGTGAAGTGCTGTCTAATTATTTGATTTACAAGCAGTATCACAGAATAAAATTTGGACAAGCTTCCAATTACCTAAATTCAGTGTTGCAAATCCCAATTCTCTTCAAGGATAATATTTCAAACTTCTGTTCAGTTTTCTGAGATTCTTGCTTAGTTCAGTCTGTTTCTCTTTTTTTTTTTTCTTCTCTCAAAGGAAAGGACGAGTTAAACTCTACCAAAAAATAAAATCATTAAAAAACCCCCATGTTTAGTGCATGCAGCAGCATTTTTCAGACTCACTGGACCATGGACAATGAAACTGAAAGCTAATGTCAGGTTAGAGTAAGTTTATTTTTAATTTAATAGCACAGTCAGAAGCACTTCACTACTGAAAGTTACGACTTTCATTATGTCTATAAACAGGCAACCTACTGAATTATCGACTAGAATGTTAATGACATTAGCATTAAGTCCTAATTAAACAATGAAGCAATATGCAGTACAATCTGCCAGCAAAATATTCATAATCAGAAAAAGATTTCAAAAAATAAGCATAATTTTGTTATTTTTATTAAGCAGTAAACAAAGAGTTTGTGCTGATTGGTGAAACCTCACTTGAGAAACATGGGAAATGTCAGGGTGGAACAAGGGACTTGAATAATAAAACATCTGCTATCCCTGTCACGTTACAAGAGTTACACTGGATTTTTTCCTCAGATCATTTGCCCCTCTACTCAGATATTCCTGTTATCCATTTTTACAGTTATCACTACCACTGTTCATTTTCTTTCTCAAATACATTTACTTTTATATTTCATTGACCTCTCAAAAGGCTTCAGAAAATACCTGTCACCATTTTACACCTTTTTACTACAGCATTAAAGGGAAATGACTCAACCACATTCAGTGAGGAAAGCAGTGCCAGAGCCAAAAAAATATATCTATTTCTGTGGAGTGCCAAGTGGATCCATAACCCACTGCTGGTGCTATTCCTCATGGGAGTCCTGCTCTGTCCCCCCCATGACACTTGTGCACGTGCTTTCAGACATGTGCATGTCGAGTGATCCCTCGGCAGACAGGAATATCCTCACTATGCAACTCAGAGAGCTCCTGGCTTTTACCACACTCATATTTTCACTTAGAATCAGACTGAGAGTCTGGCAAGGAATCAAATGTTTCCTGGCTTAAAACTTCAATGGAAAGAAAATACATCATGCACAAGCGTCACCAAAAAAAGTCATTTTACAGAGGCTTCCTTAATAGTAGATTTTAAAAATATTTTTCATTAAGTCATTTTTTCTGTCTTAAAAATGTCTGATGTGATTTTAAAAATGGTGTATTCATTGTTATGTATTATTTCAGCATCCAAACACAGAGCAGGGGAATACCTCATGACTTAAGCTAATAAGTTGCTGTAAGAATTCCATAGTGGATTCTCCCTGGATAATCTACAGTCTAAAAATGATTCACTGAATATACTTAGCTGGGGCTTACACAAATCTTGTGCAAGAAAAAAAGGCTGAATCCACTGGATAATTTATTCACAACAAAGGAATCAACCATGACTTGCAGTGACTTTCATGCTAGGGAGACGTTCCCAGAGCAGGGAACTGTTTCCTTGCATTGGGCTGACAGCTGGTCTCTCATCATGATTAAATGGCTTTCCCTTGGGTGAGCTCCAGAAATATGCTTGGGTTTGAGGCAGAATAGATGCAGAATTCCACATCAGCCATTGCAGAGTTTCTTACGCACACAGAGTCTAAAACAGCCCAGGAGGGTTTGGATCTGGGATTTTTTTATATTTTGGATTTTCACAGAAGACTCTCGTATCCTGTCTCAGACTCAAATTTCCAGTGATTAAAAACTTGTTCCCCACTCTGGACATCCAGCTCAGCAAAACCCACACTGGTTTTATGGTTTGTGAACTGGTTTTGAGGTGCCAGTGAGCTGGAGACTGGTACAGCATTACCCGGGTGTTTCATCGTTACTGACCTCAGCTCCAGGACTGAGCCACCATCCGCTCCCAACAGAGCAGCATTTCCCAGACCAGCTTAGACCAAAAGAAAAGGAGTGAGACAGAGCTCATGAGAGCTTCCTGAAGCTGGAGCAGCACTAAAGCACCTCTAAAAACCAAAGGTGCATTTGTTTGACACCAACTGCTGTCATGCCAGCAGAGAAGCCTGCTCTGTTCCAGAGGGCAGATGGAGGGTCCATAGGCTTGGCCTGCCTCACTTCCTAAAGACAACCCTACAGAATGTAGGAACAGCACTAAGGCCTTCTCCAGAGACCCAACTATAAAATGAATTATGGGGTGGCACTTCAGGAGGTATGAGATCCTGCAAATCTCCATGTAAAAATGTGGGTGTTCTAGGACTTCCTGAATCGTTTAGTCAAATACATCTGGGTCTGATATACACTCAGGTTGATACCTTCCATCTCGTTTGTCAATGTATGCAAGTAGTGTAAAATAAATTGTCTGTTGGAATTGTGACAGCAAGAGTATTTTCTGTTAAAGCCCCCTCTGATCAGAACTCCCATGCAGTCAGCAACTGCATCTTCCTGATACTTCACTGTCAACTTTCTAAATCTCAGATGTCAGTGAGATTTACAACATTCCCGCTGGGCTCCCCAGCCAGATTTTGAAGAACCATTCACTCTCACAAACAGGAACTGGCAGCCTGTAAATAAACATAATGGTGGAATTGCTAATAAGCTCTATTTCCACCACGAGTTATTTTGTTGCTGCAGATGAGGCTGACAACATGAATTCCACATGGCTGACCAGTTCCTACCACTCACCTCTACAGCTGAAAGACTCCTTCTATGCCAGCTTCTCATCACATTAAAAAAGTTCTTGAAATCCTACACCCAAGCTAATATTTCCATCTCATCACTGCAGCAAGCTTACTGTTAAACTACGTTGCAATAAATGAATGTTTGGTATCAGTGTCTCAAACTTCCAGAGTCACAACCAGTTCTACATCTTCCCACAGATACTTGGCATTATTACTCAGCCAAGGAATGCAGGCAATTGCTCTGCCACCACAAGTCTCCCACGTATTTTTGACAATTCTGGCAATGCAGTTAATTCTAACTTCTGGACATTCTATAGTGGTTGGTTTCTGCAAAAGTTTAAGTGATAAGCTTCCATGAATTAGTAATTTTGTCATACAATACACATACATACACACATTAGAGAAAAAGTGTTAGGAACTGTAGACAAACACACAGATCAACTGCCTCATGATGTGATCTCAGCAAATTGCTCCCCTTGTTGGAAAATGAGCAACTGCATTAATGGCAAGCACAAAATCCTCAGAAATAATTTAAAAAGGACATGAACAGAAGACAACCCACCAGAATCTGCAGAGCTTTTTGATAATTAATTGCTGAGGACAGCACTCAATATGGCAGAAAAGCCAGGAGAGATCTCTGGAGCAGTTTAGGGTAGTTCCACACCAGACTTTTTATTTTTACCTCAAGGATTGACTTGCTACTGATATAAGATCACCTGGTAAGTAAAACCCAAAAACGCACTGCAGAGATTATATAAAATATCTACAGTAGTAACTGAGTAACTGTGCATGAGCAACAACATACACAATACAGAATGAATAAACTTATCCACAGATAAAAAATGTAATTCTCATTTGTACTGCCAAGGTATTGAAGCACATGTATGAGTGTTAAGGAAATTAATTTTATCCTTTCTCCAGAACAGATTATGGATTGTAAGTGACCCAGTCTCTTATTGTGTGGAAACAGAGCATTAGTACTTCTCACTTGTCATTGATCAATACATCACTAGCAAATTATACTTGAAATTAAGCTATTGCAACTCACACTGCTGATACAAAAAGGTTTAGAGGAGAGAGAGAGAGAGCTAAAATAAAATGAGATCCAAAGGATCCAAGGAGCTGTGCAACCTCCTGAGTATGGAATGGGAAATTGCATTTCCCAGCTACATAAAGAGAATCATTGGGGGAACTCTGACAAGAATCAGTCTATGGAAAATATAAAATACAATGTAAAAGAGAAAATCTTGAAAATTCCCCAAATCCCTTCCAGAGCACTCCAGTGAAACAGCTCATGCTCCAGCACATTCCCACACGGGAGCTGGCAGTGCCTGGATGCTCCTGAATCAGCAAGTCTAACATGCAGATATTTTGTTACAGGGGTCAATTTTCCCATTGGGAGATTTACATGGAGGATTCCCAAGGAATTCATTCATTCATTCATCCCATTAACATTAATAGGAGTTGCCCACATAAATCCCCCTGCAATGATAGGAGAAAAGACCCCATAGTCTGCAAGCATCCAAGTTCTAATGATTACCTGTCAAATGGCCCTAAGCATCATCATCACCAGAAAAAGCAGACAAAGCAGCTTCATGGCTGAAAATACCTCCAGAGGAGCAGTAATCACCTGCAGTCCTACAGCCAGGGCAATGCCACAGAAGGGAAAATGACATAAAATGGACTCTTCGAATATTAAGGGTTAATCCAATTAACCAACTTAAAAAGGAAGTACTCATTAAAAAGGGAATTCAAACATATCAAAGCACTCCTTAGGAAAAAAAAGGTGTGAATATTGTATGAGCTCCAAGGTGCTTGAAGGATAATACAGCTACTTGTTTAAAAATTCAATTAACCTTATCTTTCTTTAACTTGATTTATTAATAATCCTACAGATAAATTGCCAGTTTTTAAAAAGTCACGTTATCTTTTGAATACATCCTGTATGACAAGCCTTAAAAACTACTTCAAATAAGCCTAACCCTCACTTTGCATGCTTACATCATTTAAAGAAAGAACAAAAAGCAGTTCAGAGCGTGATTTCTGTAAAATACCAAGATCAACAGTCTGATCTACTGCTCCTGCAAGTGAGCTATTGGGTACTCAAGTACCATAGGAAAAACATTCAATGTTTCCATTCACCCTATGAAAGAGACATGAAAACAGTTTTTAAGCAGTCAATGTAGTGGAAAGCCATAGCCTCCAACTTGCACATCATTCCATCGGATCTCAAATCAAATTTGCACTATTTCCAAACCTGGCTTCACACAGACATAGAGCACTCAGATATGAATTTATATAAACTTGGTAACACAGGTACCCATATTGGCAATTACAGGCGTCCTCGTGCTGAAAGCAGCCAAGAGAATTCTCAGGAAATCCCAGCTAACAAATGAAGTGCTTTTCTTTGAAAAAAAGGTGAAAGAAAACACAGGACAATGCACTTGCAAGCAAACCTTTAATTTTCATCAAGCGATTTCCTTGTAAACAGAGATGAGAGATTCAACTATGATCCCTATTTCTGACAGACAAACAGGGATAGGCCCCTCCACTTAGCTCTTTTACAGATCTGTAGATGTTCAATACAATCACCATACACTCATGCTTTCCAATGCACAGAGAAACTTACAGCTAAATGAAGAGGCAGCCTGCTAATTAATATATATATATAAATAACTGCTCAATCACAGGCATCCAGAGGTTACAGTTGTTGAACATTGGGAACATTCCAGCCACGTGTTTTTCTGAGGACTCTGGGATTATGCACACACAGACACACACATACTGGTACCTATCCAACAAAGGGTACAAACACTAACCCTGAAATGCCAACTGGACAGTGGGTACGATGCAGGACAAAGAGAACAGTATCAGTTATGCTGTAAAAAAATAAATAAATTACCCTTTCTGGCCTGGAGCCAGTTTCAAGGCAGGCACGGGCACCACGGGACTGTACAGAAGCCTGGCTGTGGCATGGCCAGGCAGTGCTCAATGTTCAGGACTCAATGGCATTTTTTATTCACTTACAGTATTTAAGCACTGCTGGAACCATCTCTAGCTTCATGAAGAAGTTTAAACCCCAACTCATCAACTCTTGCTGATCTCTAGAGATGCTGCTGATCTACTGGGTGTGCATTTTAAAGTAAATCTTTAAGTATATGATAAATACTTTTCATATCTGATTTCAAGCATGGTTCAGAAGAAGTGCAAGCTTAACATGGTCATTTACAACAGCTTTCTCATATTGTCATTTTTTCATACAAACTAGGTTTATAAATACTTCAATAAATTTTATTGTATAAATGCTTCATGATTTATCATTACAAAATGCATAGTTTACAGCTATCACACTAATTTTAATCCTATTAACTGGGATCAATACAAACCTTTGGAACTATCAGTTGAACCTTCTCTCCACCATAACCCCCTCAGTCAACGGTCACTTAAATTTCTCAGACCCCAAACTTCAAAAAGTAACTACTGGCTTACTAAAGGCCCAAACAGTGCAACAAATCCAGGGAAACTAACAACAGGAATGCTCCATTAATGACTTTGAATTGTGTTGGGAAATCTGGCATTAAGTTTAAATTCTGCCATTTTCCTGTCCCCAGTAAATGAAGTCACTAGTGAAAATGTGTCATCTGTTAGGTCTTATTAAAAAAATGGAATGTAAAGTAGTTCCATGTGAGGAATATCTTCTGGATTGTATTTCCTACTTGATTATGGCATCAGTTCCAAAACCATACAACAAAGCCACTCCAGAACTGTTAATATTATTGCCTTAATTCCATTCGTAAGACCACTGTGAAGGACAGATGGTGAGCCTCACCTTCAGCTGTTTAATTAGCAGAGATCCAAGGATTTTTAGTAGAAGATCATCTTCTAACTGGTAAACAAATTTGCATTTTTTTCTTTTGCTTAGCTTTGACTTGTTGCCTCTTTAAAAAATGGAGGATTCTTTCCAAGTTGTAAACCAAAACCAAATCATCTCAATAAATCATGAATCCTATTTTAGCACTTTAAATTCAGATGCTTCATTCTGTGTTTTTTGTTTAGCTACAAACCCCCCTGGATCTGATGGACCTATGACTGTTTAGAAGTACCTCAGATATCAATGAAACTACTTAAAAAAGATGATTCAAGCTAAGGAAAGTAAGGCAATGGCAAATAACACAAATCAGGGGGTTTTAAACCTCTTTTTCTTACCCTTCCTGCCTTATGTCTTAGTTTGGGTCAACCTCCTCTTCTACTAAGAGAACACTGTTCATTCATTCATTCATTCACTCATTCATTCATTCATTCACTCATTCTTCCTTTGTAACAGCAGTACCACCTCCACTACTGCTCTCCTCAGCTGAGGATTCAGGCTTTGTCTCTGGTGAATTATTCAATTCAGCCTCTTCTGGCTCAATCTCATCTTCATCATAAATAATATCTTCTGGATTTGGTGGTGGTGGGCAAAATTCCTCTGCTGGAAACATTTCTCGGAAAATAGCCTCAGCCTATTCAGGAAAAAGAAGAATAACATAAACTTTACCTTGAAATGTAACACCCTGAGGCAATATTTTACAGATATTTAAGATTAACCTCCGTTCTTTCAAATCAATAGTGATTTAGTACTTTGACAGTATTGTAAACACATGGGAAATCCATTCCTTCTTGCAGACCTCGAAAGAGAAAAAGCAATTTATCTTTTTACCTTGTTCTACTGGGAAGTCACAGCATGGGGCTTTGTAAAAAATGCTGGTCATTCTATGTTGTACTGAGAACAAGAAAGGATTTTTTTGGAAGCAAACTGATCTTTTGCACTGTAAAACTATCCCTAGCTGCAGTCCAAGGCAAAGCATGGGGAAAATCTTGGCTCTTTCCAGAGAGGGGGATCCATTTCCCATAACAAGCAAAGCCAGGGAACTGTATGTACGTACAATCCATACCATGGCTGTATGGGTTTCCTTCTTAATTTTAAAAATAGCAGAAGAATTTTTATTTCTCTTTTTCTGAACAGCTTAAACATAGCTCAGCTGAGAACTGTTCTCATCCAATGGATTATTACCACTGAAAATATATCCAAATACATTTGTGGTTTACAAAAAACTCCTGTCTGTAATTCCAAGGTATTGCATGCACAGCCCTGTGTGCACACAGAACTGTATGTGTGAAAAGAACTGCATTCTAGATAAAAAGACAGATCTAGTTCAAGGAATGAATTTATAATGGCCCTTGCTCTTCATGCCATCAAGGTTTAGAAATTAAATACACACCACAAGTTTTTGGCTACTGCAATGGAAGATATTAAAAAGAAATGAGTTCTTGCAACACCAGTGCACTTGTTATTACAGCATAGACAATACAACTACAAAATCTGGGAGAAAAAAGAACCAAAGTAATACAGTTGTAGGATTCCAGAGAACCAGGCATTTTATACAAACAAAGGAGGCCAAAAATCCCTTAAAACCCTGCAAGGATGCAAGGAGCTCTATTAACTAGTGTTAGAAACTTTTACATGTACTTGTACAAATAACCCATCTATAAGGTTCTCTTATAAATTAATTAAAAATACAAAAACCCTGTGAATTTGGGCACTTATTTACTGGATCCACATGCCTTCCACATTTCCATCAAGGCTTCCTTTTCCAAGTCCTTAAGCTTCCAAGGCAAATGCAGACTCCTGAAGCAGGTCATGGTTCTGTTTTGGGTATTTAAGAAGGCAGAGGAATATTCCCTTTGCATTTGTCTGCTCAGTAACCTATCCCCCGAAGGCAGCCTGTGATGGGAGCTCCCACACAGGCAGGAATGCATTTCATCTTGATATTCCTCCTGCTCCAGGCCCTGCCCTGCAAAACTGACAGGGGGTCACTTAGTGCCACCTGCAAAGGCCCATTACACCATGTGGAATCCTGGACAAGAGAGAATTGTTTGCAGATGAATCCATCACTGAGCTTGTACCCAACAGCTCTCTGTGATGAACTCCACTGCCCACCAGCACTGGCTCTCTATCAGCAGCACTGGATGCAGGACTCTATTATTAACTGCTTAAATGACCCTGTCTGCTCTCAGTTCAATTTCATTTTTCATTCTCCTTCCTAAATTTTACTCTTCCATACCCATGCAAAACTGCTTAAAACTTTTTATATTAGTATAGGAAAAAATGGACAATTCTGTTCTCTACTTCAAAACCACAGTGTTTTAATTTGAAAGCCTTGCCTAGTAAGTCTGGGGAGCAAAGGGGTACAACATCCTAAAAAGCTGGGGTTAACTTTTTGAAGGTAAGAGAAAAACTTTTAATTTCAAGTCTGCACTTGTCCTTGCTACTCCCAAAATACACTTCAACTACTATTGTATTTAACAGAACACTGAGGGAAGATATCATATTTTGAACTAAATACATGAAAAATTAGAGCAGACAAACATTTCCTATGCAGTTCTCAGCAATTATTCAGTCCAATCAGTCAGCAAAGATCCACCCCAAAAACGGTCAAACAATTACGGGGTTGAACATGGGAAGAAATTCTCAGTATGTTGTGTAGGACACCATGACACTGATTGTAACTTAACAATTTAATGGTATAGAGCACTTTCATGTCTATCAAGTTTTAAAGTTGACCTTATCCAACTAAAGCAATGCAGAATAAACAATAATAATTTAATGATTCTTTCATTATAACACTTTGATATTTTAAGTAATTAAGGTAGACAATAGTGCCTTCAATATTCAATAGTAAGATAAGTGTGTGTCCAACTGAATCCAGCATTAAGACACAGGCATGTAAAGCCCTTCCAAAGAAACTCCAATAGCTGAAGTTGAATAAAACTGAATTCTGTTCCTGTTTTACTGTATCCCAGCCTGTGGATAAACTGTGTGGGCTTTCACAGCAACTTTTACAGCGACCACTACCAAACAAACAACACTTGATTAACTCTGAAATCCTTCCAGAGATAGAAAATAAACAGGTTAAAGGACAAATATTGGCCTGACAGTTTTAGTACATCCTCTCACAACCATGAAGATGCCTCAGAAGCCTGAAATATGTCAGGGAATATATTACTTTAGCTCATAATAATTCATGTCAGGTTGCAGCAATGAAAACACAGAAAACTGGAAGCCAGATGCTTTACTGGATCCACACTGTATACAGAGTTTGAAAGGATCACTAATGGCATCTTCATTTCATTTAGCCTATCCTCAGAGCAAGTAAATGCAACCATCAACATTAATTCAGTATCACACCAGGAACTGAACACAGAATTACAATAAAACAAGAGTGCAGTCATTTGTATATGAGGTGTAGATGGAGAGCTGTCTGTAAGAGCTGTGGTCTTGCCTTCCCAATAATGTACCAGCAGTGCAACCACACAGCACGACAAACAGGATTCAGCAATACTAATGGCAATGAAGAAATAAAGCACAGCAAGTGTCACTAAAACACTAATCCCAAAATGATTAGAGAAATTAGATATAATTTCCCAAGCTATCTTCAAGACTAATACACCCACTGGGTTTTTGGGTGCTTTAAAACTGTTCTGATCCATAAGTTTGCAAATATCTCCTGTTTGGAGATTCCCATCCCTTTCCTAGAAGGATGAGAGACATTTGGGAGTGGAAGACACACCACCAACTTACAGCTATTTCCCTCCTCCACTTGTCTACAAGGTCCCTGCATGGTGTGACTTCTGCTTCATCTTCAGCCTATTCTTCACTTTGCTCTCACCTAGGACTTTGAATTAGGAACATTTTACAGTGTAAACACTCTTGTTTACACTGTAATATTTTCCATTTTAACTTGTGACCATTTGTTTCAAAATTTACATCAGGTTCAGAAAAACACAGTCTCTCTCTATTTTTGTCTAAAAGGCAGTGATTTAGGCTCTTGATGGTGCCTCCTCTGAGATCTGCTTAGCATCTCTCTCACTGATGGCCAACAGATTGAACACAAAGGCTGAACTACAGCACCAAGAACCGGGCCTGATCTATCCCACCATTATTCACTGGTAAAAAAAAAGCTCTTAAGGGAGGACAAATCTGAATGTCAGGAAAGGTGGCTATCAGAATCAGAAACAGGTGGATTTTAAGTGCATTTAATCAGTTTTTAACATACCCTGTTTTAAACAACAGTTTGAAAAAAATCAAATTTAGAAAGGAACACATTTGCAATTTAAAACTGCTACCATAATAATTGTCTTGCATTAGTTTTTGTCTTTACAGTTCTTTATCCCTCTGGGAGGCAAATTATTGCCTTGTAAAGCAAAATGAAGGATACTATTAGCCCTTAATGACACTGTTCTGACCCTGCAGTTTAGGCTATGTCAGCCTTTCCACTTCAAAATCTTATTTTTAGGAGTTTTATGACTTAGTCATAAAAAATCCCACAACTGGTTAGAAGATGGCACATGCACATTGTCTGAACATGGCCATTAAAAACACAGCTTTAAAAATGCCTAGTGACACTTAATCCTCCAAAGCTGTGAAGTGTTCTCATGTCTCTGAAAGTGCCCTGGCACCACAGGGGCTGCTGGGGTGGATCTGCCTCAGAGTTTGTACCTTCCTTATCCAGGGGATCTCTGAAAGGAAAATTCTGTATTACAGTGATACCAAGGTAAAGAGAAGGAAAGCTGAGGCAGGAGGCCTAATCTACCACATTAGGAATTGTGTTGGGTTTTTCCCCAGTAAGTTTTTGGTCTGTGACTATGTCCTGCAAGTATTAAACTTCTTTGGTGATCCTTCCAACTTGAACTGTAGACAGGATTTTCTGGCTTTGATTTGTACTGTACCTCCTCCTTCACCTTCCAGGTGAAAGACTGTGGCTATTTCCTGATCTCTCCACCTACCTAGTTTCATAATTTTGCAGAGTTATCATGTATATTTTTGCATAAAGCAGAATAACCCAGACCATATTGGACTTATGTCTTTCAAATTAAAGTTCTGCAGCCAAAATCTGCTCTGCCCAACCTGTTTGACAGCACAGTCGTTTCCTAAAGCAGAGTCTGGCCCAGAGCAGACAAAAACATTGGATGGTAAGCCAGCATAGGAACTCTTCTCAACTCCTGAAGAATCTCTCATGTTGAAGTAGACTGCCCAGAGGACTCTAGGTTTCTCCAGTTCTCCATTTTCAGTCTCTGAAAAGGAAAAGGAGTGTTTGCAGTAGTCAGTGTTGTTGTGTGATAAGGTAAATATGTAAGCTAGCATACTGGAAATCAAATTTTTAACATGGAGTTACTGTAATAAAGTATTTTTGTTCTTTAAAAAGCCAATTACTTAACTTTCTGAGATTCTCCTTCATCATACTTTTCCTTTCCAACTACAGCTATGCAAACTCCACTTACTCTGCACAGTCTACACCACACCAGCAGCAGTTAGCACTACAAGCACCCTACACCAACAAACCTGGTCTAAATTTAACACCTCTCACATTATCTTTTTCACTGTGGATAAACTCCCAGAGCACATGATAGACCGAGCAAGTCCCCCCTGGGCTCTGCCAACTTGAAGGCACTGTATTCCCTGTGCACAGATATTCCTGATGTGTCATTTCTGCCCCTCTCATTTCATAGTTTATCTTTGTACCTAGAATCTCTAATTGTGGCAGTGCTGCTGAATGAAAATAAATGACTAATTTGTATTTATCTTCACTTACTGAGGGTTGTACTGTGCTGCAAGACTCATCGTGAATACAAAATTATCACAAACTCAACTTACTTGCTCATAATCTGTCCCTTCCTGCAGTAATCTGCACATTCCTATAACCCCTCTGCACACAGGCAGAAAAACCTCTGGGAAGATGAAGGTCACTTTTTAACAGTGCAGAATGCAAGGGAGGAATACACAACACAGATTTTGAGCTTAATAGATACAATTTGTTTGGAATATTTGTTGTCCCCTTTCTTGTATTTCACCTCCTCTAAAATAAATGAAGCTTGTAAAAGACCTTGTGAGATTTACTTCTTTCCAAGGAAGAAACTTCTTGATAACCATGGCATTCAAAACAGTATTTTAAAGCAGCTGAATTACAAAAAAAGAGATAAATCTATGCTATTCCTTCAGTATCTTTTTGCAACTGTCAAATAGTTAAAAAAAATAGGTGCTACCCATACTGAACAGTTTCAAACATAAATTAAATTCATCAGCCTGTGAAAGTCTGAGCCTTAATACAGGGCAAGATGCTCTTTAATATATTTAAAAGTTCACATTGCTCATAAAAGTTACTTCTTCCTCATTTAGGCAGGAAAATGAATGGAGTTCTCTTCTCCAGGTGACTTTGCCTCTTTGACCTGCCATGGCCCAGTGCTCACTTCATCTGGTGATTCATTTTCAATAACTCCAACAGTATTTGTTCTGACATTTTAATTAAAATACGACCACTACCTCATCCTGATGATAAAAAGGCCTATGTGTCAGGGAAAACTGGCTTTTCAGTGCCTCAGTGCACCTGAGGACCCCTATGATCACAGAGTTTCTACAGAAGAATTTCAGTCAGCTTCTAAACAATCTATCATTTCGGAACTGGATCACTTTCAACATTGAGATTAATGCTACCCCTCCCCAAATGATTAGAAGACACTAAGCTGATCTTCTCTTCACCAAGTCTTTGAAACACATGGCACTGTCTTGAAAATTGAAGACAGAAGTTAAATATTAAAAGTTGAAAATTAGCAGGCTTTAAATTAACAAATATACAAATGAGAAATGTTTCCAATTCTCCAGTCTAATAAAGTTTTCTATTTACAAACCAAAGATGTTTTCTACATATTAAAAGCAAACCAATTATGAATATTATAAAGTACTCCCACATCTTAATAACTTGCATTTATACCAACAAAACCCCCGTCACTGAGAGCTGAGCATTGTTTTCTCACAGCAGAACTGTGATTTACTGCCTTGCAGCATGGGCACACTTGTATCTAAAATGCTTTTGCCAGGGTTAGAACACAGCAGCATATCCCATATGCACACTGCCTACTCTGTGAGTATCTACCACAAATATGGTTAAATTCAACATCTCAGGACTAAATTTCAAAAACTTGTGTGGAATTAGCCCAAGTATTTCAGGAACAATTTCCTTCTAGGCAGCAACTGCTCCATCAGCAGCTGCTTTCCCCTGAGGTGTGGAATTGTCCATCTCAAGGTCACAGTTCATAAAATTAGCTGAGATTTCCTTGAATTTAGGGCCAAGTAGTTAATTATTGGAAATCTATCTTTGTGGTAACAATACAGAACAACTTTAAGCTTCCACTGCTTTCAGCAGAATCCACAGAATTTCAATTCAAACAGCAAACAAGGAAACACTTGAAGACAAGAGGCTGAGCAACAGCCTGAGAATAAGAGGAGGCAAAAGCAACCCCAAGCAGCTCCCAGCACTGAGCACACCTGGCAGCTGGAGGAGAAGGGCAGATCTCTAACTTTTAGGGTTTTGTTAACTTTTATAAGGGATACCCAGGTGACAGAAATCACTTAAACTAGGACAGTGTGGAAAAACAGCTTCACAAATATTTCATTTCATTTCACTACTGCACCTTTCAAGGATGTGCTGAACAGCAAATATGTTTCATGGAAAAAAGAAAGTGTGAAAATTAAGAAGTTTCCAGACACTCATGGTCATGTCCTTGGATACTGAAGTTAAACTACAGCTGAAGAAGTCAGTAACAGATACTTTACTTACAAGGGTAAATTATATTTATGTAAAATAATATCATTAATACCTCATTTATTTATTTTTACCTTTTTCTGTATTTAGATTAAATAACTTCTGTACAACAGGCTCTAAATCTTCCCTTGCAGTTTTAGTTGATGGACAGGTTAAATGGACTAAATCTGTGAAAAGAGAACACAAACTAATTCCAATCACCAATACACAAGACATATAAACAACATTTACATTTTTATAAAGCACAGCAGGCTTTTGAAATCACAATTCTTCATAACATCACTTCCTGTAAGCCAGGGAAGTGCTGTACTATGGACATACAGTGTATGTACAGCACACAGAAGTTCTCTGGAAACACCTCAGAATTCTCTAAGTTATTTCTGTGATGTACACTATGACTATGCAATCCCTTGTACAACATTTTATTCATCCACTTTTTAGATAGCAGGAACTATTGTTGAACTATTCCTTTATTTGTTCTGTTTTGCAGACTCTGCAGTTGCTGCTTCCTTAGAGAATCACTTGATGTGGCTCCTGACCCTTTTCTGTCCCCCTGGCCTCTGGTCACACACAGAAGCAGCTGCTTTACCCCACCTGATTTTCCAGCCATTCATTCCCATATTTAAAAGCCTCACCTTAAAGCTTTTCATATAACCACCTTAACAGACTCATTTGCTCCTGGAAACTTCTCACCAGAGAAGTGTCCATCAGAGAATCATGAAGAAATTTAATGTAACTTCGTATAAAGTTTAAACTGATAAGGTTTTTTTTCATTACTGTAAATTTCTGATCCACTTAAAAGCAATGCAGAGCTCTGGTATTATTTTAGATCTAGATGACATTTTTCTCTCTTCTGTCTGAAGCCTGGCTGTGTTTCTTGTCATCATTTTCCTGTACATCACACAGCTCTTGACCCTGGTTCCATGAGGAACAGAAATTTAACCCTTCATGCTCCTCTACTTTCAGGCTGCACACATACAGATTCTATTCAAACATTATTTCATTTTTTTATTCAACCCAAACCAAACCTTCTGTCTGAAGGAATATGTACTAAAATAAGTAAAAGGGTACTGATAATCAAAGTCTCCCCCTAACCTTAACTAGATGTTTCCAATCCTAAACACTGTAATATAATCTATTCTTTCCTCAAAAAACCCAGCTATAAATCACTAAAGTTCACATCATTTACTTTCTATAAAATCTTTTTTATTATCTTTAAGGTTATGGTTATGAGTCACAGTCATCAGTATATATTTTGATTATATTTGATTTACTCAGGTATAACTGCATTAGTTACAGTGGTTGCCAACATTTGTCTTCAAGTAATTCTCCCAGCGAGAAGAACGATGAGTTCAGTTCCTGATTTCATCATTACAGTCTCCATTTTTAGGGCAAGTGAAGGAGTTTGGTTCCACTCAAGTGGCAATACAGATGATGTGCCTGTCATTTGTGCAGTGTGATCAAAGAGTAGATGTATTTGTATACTTATCTTAAATAATTGTTCCAAGGAGAAATCAGTCAGGTTAAAACCCATTTACAGATAATGATGTAAAAGTTTTTAAAAAAATTATGAAATATGTCCCATAACTGGAACTCAGCTAAGCCTAATACAGAACTTTATTATTTCAATATATGAAGCTAACTTTCATTAAGGAAGGCAGTATGTTCTCTTCTGGAATGAAAGGAATTTATGGAGAAAAGTAAATAACAGAAACCTTAATATTTCAGCACCATAAAAATTCTCCTGAAACTAATACTTTAGATCTATTGAACAACAATCCTTCATTAGTTTCACTTCCTGCTATATATATTTTGTGAACCCTTAATAAAAAGAAATCAGCTTTTTAAATGATAAATATTAACAATATGCTTTATAGCACTACGTTTTTAATTAATTACAAGCTTGTATTCTTTAATATTATTTTAGTAGGAAATATAACTTTGAATAACTTAATCATTTACTTTACTCTTCTTTCATATGCAAAGAACTAGTTCAAGCCTATTTAACAGCAAAATAAATTGGTTATTATTACAGCTACTTATTTCTTGTTAAAAAGAATTGGGTAAGGCAACCTCTAATTCTATTCTAATAAATACCCCAAATGAACATTTTATCGCTCATTTATTTCAAGTTCACATAAAATGCCAACAACAGAATCCTTTCAGAAGATAAAAAGCTCCCAAATACAGTGTATTTCAGGTATTTCCATTTAATAGTTCAGTGAAGGGAGCCCATTTTCAAAAAAACCAAATGACAAATCATCACTAAGATTCATGTGCTTTGGAATACTATTTTTATCTCCTGAAGAAGGATTCATTCCTGTGTAAGTGAAAATGAGTCCATGAAGCTCCACGATCCCAGGAAGCCACTGCTCCCTGTGTCCTGTGCAGCAGAGGAACAACACACAGAGATTTTCAGTTCTGTTCCAGAGCTGACAGAGCCAAAAGGGAAAATCTCCTTTACTTACAGCTGTCCTTCATGCATGTCATGGTGGAGGAACACAGCTCAATGACACAAACTGCTGCTTTGCCCCCTTCCAGGGGAGGCACTGTCAGGATGGAAACCTGTGGAGCAGAAAGAAGAGCTTGTGGGCAAACAAAGTGTCCTGGAGGAAGTGGCAACCAGCACAATCCTCACTGAAGGTGAAAAGGAACTGCAGACAGTCACACAGTTTGGTTTTCTGGTTTTTTAGGACAGCAGAAACACAACACTGATTAATATCCTCTAAAATTAAGGACTGCAAAGATTGACAAAGCAGATCCAAAGAAGGGTCTGAAAGTGTACAATGAGAACTTGAAACAGCAAAAAGGAATGTTTAAAAAAACCAAAGGAACTTTGAACAAAGTTCAGACGAGATAAATAATTAATGGAATATTAAGGGTAACTGTTTATTAAAAAGCAAGCAAAATTAAAATTAAAGACAGCAGCTTAGAAACTCTATTAATTATAGCGTGAGCCAAACAGGAAAACTGCAGTCACTGAACTAAACTGAACTAAAATTGGTAATAGCTTTATAGAGATTAAAACAGACTAAACCACTACCAGTACAGGAGCTGACTAAAGATCTTGATTCAAGCACAAACAAAACTGAATTAATGAATCAACTAAATATTAACACATGCAATACACAAAGGGACAAGTGATACAGAATTGGTGTGTACCTGCTGCTCTGAGTCTGTGTTCAGTACAGACTGATCTGTAATGAGCACTGCCCTGGAGATCTGCCTACAATTAAATAAAAGAATGATGTAAAAATAATGATATAATAAAGGTAA
Source organism: Ifrita kowaldi (assembly GCA_013398055.1). Taxonomy (NCBI): domain Eukaryota; kingdom Metazoa; phylum Chordata; class Aves; order Passeriformes; family Cinclosomatidae; genus Ifrita; species Ifrita kowaldi. The sequence continues at coordinate 376,029 of VZRS01006377.1, forward strand.
TTATGCAAAATCAAAACAAAAATGTAAAAAATAGCAATTTAGAATCATAGTTTTGGTAATACCAGGGCTATTTCACTATATAATCTTTCTTACTATGATTCTCAGTGGTATATTTTGCCTGTTGCTGAAGCAGAAACATATCTGGAATATCAGTGCAGTATTTTCAATGACCAAAATAGGTGATGAATAAATGAGTCAGAGCAGTTGTATCAAACAGCCCCCTTCTGTTTTTTAAAAAGTTCTTTTGCTTATTTGATCAAGATTAGCAGCAGCACATTAAGGCCTTGTGATGTTCCAAAGAGCCCAGGAGCCTTGGGATGAAGGGGAAATGCAGCAGGGTGGAGTTCATTCATCACTTGCAGTTTGTGCTCCTGCAGTGCCCAGGGTTGTCTCTGCTCTGCCCTCACCACCACAGCTTTGCTGATCCCTCACCTGCACTGTTCTGAAGTGCATGCCCAGTGCTTTTGGCAACGACAATCAAATCACAGAAAACAATGAAATTTAGTACTTGCCTAAAGCTGAACAAATCTAAAGCCAGGACAGCAACTGGCACCTTCACCTTCCAAACACATTTTAGCAAATATGAAATTCCTAACACTTTTAGAGCTCCTGGATTTTTTATATGGAAAAAGGGAATATGATTTCAATGACAATTGAGGAAAACCTGAATATAGAAAGTACACAGTATATCCTCCAGCTAATAGAAGAGAAATACTTTGCACTGAACTGAACTGTACTGCAAAAAGGAAGGATTGGACAGGAGGCTCCTCAGTTTAACTTGCAGGGTACTTTACACACCATTATTTAAAGAAATTGACCGTGTTTTCTGTTTTACCACATACCTGTAACACACATTTGTGCATGTGCTCTCTGAGAGGTAACTATCCTCCACAATAAAATAGTTGGCACTTATTCTTTGTCCAAAATGATCCACAATAGCTTTGCACCTGTTTAAAAGAAAACCAACCCACAGTAAAAAATTTTGATATAAGGTAACAAAAGCATGCCTAAGTTTTTAAAATTGAGTTATACAGCACAGTATTTACATCTTTCAATTAATTTAGCTACGTATTTCTTGAACATGTGAACCCCTAAACGAATTCAACTGAACTGATCACTAAATCCTGGACTGCCACACTCTACCTGGTATATGCAGTTTTCCACATGCCATGCCAATACAGAAGATGATATCCCAACTTTAACAAATTGCCACTTTTTACAGAAAATATAAGCTTACAATACTAGCATTTAGTTGTACAGTTCTTACCTCATAATACCTAAAAAAATAAAACTGTGAATTATTTTGTAGGTACAACCCTATTACAGTGGGGTTTCTTTCTGAGGCAGACATCTTTACTAAAACTAAGTTTATTTTGACAGTAATATTTGACAAATTAAATAGCAAATTAACTTAAGAGATTTAGGAAAGATTCCTGACAAATCAGTGCATCAGACTGTTCCAAGAGTCAGTTGCTCTATTTGTGACTAAATATACCCTTTAAGTTACACACAAAGGGATTAACTAAGTCCTGGTGTTTTAAGAACAACACAAATGTTCTCCATAGAACAGGGACAGAAATAGAAGTGGGCAGAAATGCAAACCACAGAAATGGAGGCATCCAGTGACCTTAAACTAGAATACAAATTGCAGATTTTAAGGGGGAAGATGCTCTATGAAAGAACAAACTTCAGACTTATATATGACATCTGAAGCTACATCATATATAGGAGAGAAGATGCACACAGATACTCACTAAAGTAACCTCTACTGCTGATTCTATATCCATGGTCTGTGTTCTCTTCTACACTATCAGAACATTTACTGTATAAATAAATGAAGCAAATTAGCTTTACTGAACTTTTTCTTGGGGAATGAAAATGACTTTTTCTTAAAATTAAATTCTTCTGAATGACTTTTTCAATGTTTCAAGAATTTAACACACAGGACTTAAACCAGTGAATTTTCTGACACACATTTACACACATGCATGCACAGGGAAACATCCAAAGGAACACAATGCCTGAGACAGAGATCATGTACAGATTTATCTGTGTTTTATCACAGTGCAACTTTGTCTGTGGAATATCTGACATGCAAGTTATGCCTTAGGAATGAACAACATTTCTGTAACTTACAGCTATTTGTCAGCTTCTGTGATTAAAATGACCTGTAAACACAAACCTAAATAGGTAACAGCAGTCAGCTCCTACTAGCTCTGGTAAACCAGTTGTTCCTATAACCTGAGAAGAGAATTGAAAAAGGGTGCACACACAAGCCTCATCTACAAATCTAATAGGTTTATGACTATTAAACATGTTTCTGTAACACTAACTTCTAATGCTGACCTCACAGGCATCTGGCCCTACATATATTCCTATACTCAAATTCAACAGGTACCTTGACAACAGTACAAGCACTGTTTGACATCTAACATCCTTCAATTTCAAATTCTATCCAACATGTGTTTCACTTGCAACTTTAACAAGTTTTTCCTAACTGTTAACCCCATTGATTTCATTCTTGAGCTCTCATTTGAATACTGCAAATAAACAAGGAAGTCGAGTTGCTGCAGCTCATTTCTAATTATAACCTTTCTTATTGTTTATGAAACAATTTCCCTGCCACCCCCCAAACATTATGGAAGGGGAAAGGTTGATTAAATGTCATGTTGCATCACTCAAAGCCAGCAAAAGCAACGACACGTTTTATTTTCCTGCTAAGTGCTGTTTCCTCTCCTTTGTTCAGGAATAGCAGCAGGTCATATGTGTGATAAGATTTTAAACTGAGAGAGAGAGAGAGAGCTTTTAATTTCAGTCCCACTTTACTTCAAAGGGTGATGCTGGGAAAATTTCTTTCAAGTAGTGCTTCCAAAAGCAGCAAACACTCCTGCACTGACATTATCAGGTCTCTGTCATCTGATCTGTGCTGCGACAATGAATCACAGCGAACCCTCCATTGACCTTCTTTCAATGTGTCTGGATAAAAGGATGAAAATTAGAATCCATCTCCTTGCAGTGCCACGAGTTATAAATGTACTTTATAGGGCTCATTATCCAAACTAATGGACTAAGGGCGACATCCTTGAAATGGACTCAGCAGCACTGACAAAGCCAGTCTGCAGTATTTCAGCAGATATGTAAATTACTGGCTGTTTGCTCTTTTTATCACAGATGTATAAATGTCCATTTATCACATCTCTTCCATTTTGAGGCAGAATTATGTAATTGGAAACATAAGTGAAGTGTGATCAGTATAAAATGCCTACCATTATGATGAACTTTTATATGTACCCAAAGAAGTGACATACAATAAACACAGAGAAAAACAACAAAATTATCATTCATACATTCCATGTGCTCTTTTCCTCAACCTTAGAAATATGATGTGGTTTTTATTTTCCAGCAGAGCATCACAGTTCTACCAAGAACTCAGGATGTTCTGCAAACTTATTAAAACAGATCTGGTACAATATATAAAAACCAGATATTTTCAAGTGCATTACTAAAACCTTAAAATAGGGATGTCTAAAATTTCTATTCTTTCACCCTGTCTTGCCTGAATCTTATTTTCATAAACTATAAAAAGGACTATAGAAAAAGCATAAAAATAATTGTAGAGCTGGGTATAAAATCTACTGTTCTCTGTATATACAGGTATGGGTAAGAAAATGTGAAAAAGCAATGTTAGCCATGTCTAGAAAAAAGCTGGAATGAACTTTGGTGATATTTAGAGACTTTTAATTAAACTCTAACCTAGAAGTTTTAGAAGAAAATCAAGGCTGTAGATAGAAGTATATATTTTCCTTACATGAACTAAATCAGGAATATTAAAAATAGAGGAAAAAACACTGCCTTAAGGCATGGATGAAGCCTGGAGGGCTGGGGAAGGTGCAATAAACTGGTAATGACCACTGCACAAGGCATTTCTGCAGTGCTGAGTGGGAGCCATTTGTAACCTGGGGAAGCTGCCTCTGCAAGCACAGAGCCAGCTGTACTGACAACCAGATATGAATTTGCCTCTCACCAATTACTATTAATGGTCTGTTGACTCAAAAGCTCAGTAACTCATAAATAGCCTCATTAACAACTTGATAGCTGATTTTTATTAGGCAAAACACTGAAGCCCAAAGTCAAGAGGAAATACAAGCTGGTGCAGGGAGGGAATACACAGTGAGGAAGGAGCTAACAGCAAGAATGAAACAGAAGATAAAGGAAATGGATATCCTGGATGTGTTGTCCTTCTTCATATTCACAATCAGATAATGGCATTATCAGAAGCTCAATGTTTTTGGAATAATGAAAGTTTGGTAAAATCTTTAAAGTATTTCAATAATTCTGCTCCTCAAAAATCTATTATTTTAAAATGGCACAAGTGAACCGCAAAAGCAGCCTAAAAGCCTAAAAAAGACACTTGACACCCATGCTCAATCCTGGTGAACTTATATTCAAAAAATTAAAGCAGGTGAATGGAAAAGTAGCACTCCAGCTTTTCTGGAACACATATAACCTTATAAAGAAAACACTGATTCCAAAGCTCTTCGGGATGTGCTAAAGAAGCTGGAAACTGGGGCAACCAGTACCACTGACCAGTTAAGGTCTGCACAGAGTGGGGTTTGGAAGTTGCTACCAACTATAAGCTTTGTCCCCCTGCAAGGGCAATTTAACTATTTAGAGATTATTGGAATATAAAGCTTCCTACAGTAACAGTTCAAATATCAGTGTTAAAATAAACGACAGAGTTTCTGAAAGGGGCACAGTTTAATTTGCATATGAATCATGTATTTGGAAGAACACACGTGATGAAATACTACCACATTTACATCTCAAAGTCTACAACTGTGCAGTGAACTCCACAATCTTCAGGAACTGGCACAAAGATAGAATCTGGAGTTTGTACAATTTCAGGGAAAACAGCTACTACTTGACCATGTCGTGACAAATGCAGCTACAAGGATTATACTCAATAAAGTGCAGAGCCACTGGGAAGTAAACACACCACACCCATCATTTAACTACTCATTCTTCTAATAAATTGGTACTACATAATTTCTAAATTAGTTTTCTAACTTTTCTATTGAACTTCTTGAACTTTTCAATTATGGACACTAAGCTGCAAACAGACTCTTTAAAAGAGCCAAAGTCTGCAGTTAGACTAATATCTGATAAAATGTGTATAATAGAAATATGACAATCCACAGAGGTGTGAAAAATGCCACTATGGAAAAAACTCTGGGTTGATTTTCCTTCGCTCAACTTTAAACCTGCCTACAGGCCTGATATTTTTGTAAAAGAATTTATTCTGGAGTAAGAGGGCAGCATAGTTTATGACAACAATCTACCTAAAAACTCATTAAAGTCTTTTCTCTTGGAGTGACATACATTATCAGCAAAGATTAATCTGATGAGTCTTTAGGTGAGCTCCATTTTTAAAAATGCAATAACAGAGGGCTTTGTTGTCATCTGATGAAAATCAATTAGAGTAGGTAAGGCCACAAGGAAAACTAACATCACTCATCACCAGCCCCCCGGCAGCTGAAATGATTTGTCTTCCAAGCTTGGGTGATCAGGAGCTGTAGTAATATCACAGGGAAATTAATTTAGTTTCTATATTCTAGAGCCACTTCCCTTGTTCTGGAGGACCTATACACAAATTACTTTTAATCAAGGTTGATGTGTTATTAATACCAAGGAGGATCTCTGAAGAATCATTTTTTTTTAAATTGACTTAACACATTTTTCACCTGTGTTTTGTGTACAAACAGAAGGTTCCTGATGTCACCCTTACCGTCCCGAGGCTCTGTCCAGCACCAGGCAGCGCACGGCGTGACGGAGGCAGTAGATCCCCCCAAACACAGCGCACAGCCTGCAACACAGGGAGCACAAAGGTTACTCCAGCACAACTCACTGCTATCAGTGTGAGTGGTCAGCAAGGCAAAGCACTGAGCACGTTGGATACACTGATTTACTGACAGGATGGGCCCCCCAAAAGAAGCAAGATGTGGAGCTGTTGGAGTCCAGAGGAGGCCATTGAGTTATCACAGGGCTGGAGCCAGGCTGGGAGAGCTGGGGGTGTTCCCCTGGAGAAGAGAAGGCTCCAGGCAGAGCTTAGAGCCCGTTCCAGTGCCTAAAGGGGCTCCAGGAGAGCTGGAGAGGGACTTTGGACAAGGGATGGAGGGACAGAATAAGGGGAACAGCCTTAAACTGAAGGAGGGTATGTTTAGATGACATATATGGAAGATATCCCTGTGAGGGTGATGAGGCTCTGGCACAGGGTGTCCAGAGAAGCTGTGGCTGCCCCATCCCTGCAAGTGGACAAGGCCAGGTTGAACAGGGCTTGGAGCAACCTGGGATAGTGGAAAGTGTCCCTGCCCATGGCAGGGGCTTGGAACTGAATGAGCTTTAAGGTGTCTTCCAACCCAAACCATCCTGGGATTCTGTGATTTTGAAGCGAAAGCATTTTGATATCTCCACAAATGATGATCTTGAAAACTCTCACTTTGCAAACCTGACTTCCAGAAATGGCAATAATCTTGTCATTCTAATGTCAGCTGAGCCAGTTCAGAGACAGTCAGTGCCACGATCCCTTCAGGGACTGGTGCAGCCCCACCAAGGCCTGCAGTGTCACCAAGGCCATCTCTGCACCCCTGGGGCAGCAGCCCAGGGAGCTGTGAGCACCACCACGTACCACGGGACACACTGCAATATCCAGTTCCCTAAAAACACTCCTGCTACTCATGGAAAACCAGAACTACATCCTATGAATCCCAGCCTGGGCTGTTTGGAGATTGTTGAAGATGCCACAAAGGTTAAACATCCACTGAAGAGTTATTAGAGAACCTAGAGCTAGGGTTTTATTATCTCTAATGCTGCAACCCATGGCTTCCTGCCTGACACAGCACGTATCAGGATCTTTCAAACCAACTCAGAGGAGTTTATTTCCTATCTTGCATGTAAGAATAGTGCTATTAACTTAACTAGAACTGGGATTCCTTAGTTAAAAACATTAATTACAGTTTTCTTTTGACTTCAGCCACAGCCAGGGGGTTTTGATATACACACTTTATTTTTCTAGCGTGCTTTGAAAGAACTTTGCTGCTTGGCTGCACAAAAATGTGAATTACTTCTTTCCAAGAGTAACCTGCTATCCAGGGGAGGAGGGCATGACCCGCTTTCATAGGCCAGCAGAAAACTTCTCTTTTTAAATGAAAATAGAAAGGAATTTTGATTGTGTTGCTAAACAATCACAAACAGCCAAAACACCAATTAAAACAGCCTAGCATGAAAAATGACACAATTAGGAAGAACTTGCCAAAATTATTTAAATAGAGAAATTGAAATATTAAACTAAATGGCACCCCAATAATGTATGACAAAGTAAAATCACTGTGCTGGCATTACTTTCATACAATGGGCTATTCAAGATGATTTGACTGCACTTGAAGTACAAGGCAACTCTTTGATACCATTAACCCTAAATGACAGACATTTAAACTGATATTACTCTAATTAACTGGCGACTGCCTCCACCAATAATTCAAGTTTTGCTGAAAGATAGCAACAACACTGTACTTGGCTTCAACTTTGCCCCAGTGACATCAAGTCATATTATAGCTAAATTAACAGTTGTGGAAATTTTTGGCCTGGTAGCCCTCCATCATACACAGCCTTTAAATGGCATTTCAGTCCCCATCGAGGCAGAAATCAGCAGTTGCAATTTTTAATACAGCTGTGAAACAATAGGACATATTAAAAGCTGCGTTTTTGACAGCACATTCGCAGTGATTTATGAGTTTGTATATAATTTGATTATTCTATTAATTTTACTGATTACTGATTCAGCTAGTACAGTGAAGGTCACTTACAAAATAAATCTTCATTACATTTCACAGAAAGTAACTGCCTCCAACTAGTTGTTTTCTTTAATTAAACACTAATGTAACAAGAGAGAAAATAGGCTTCAGGGTTGCTGCATCTGTTGATACAAGAGGAGTTTACTGCTTTGATGTAATGTTCTGTGATATTAATTGAACAAAAATAGAATGTCTCTCCATTTGACATCTCGATTCCCAACACAGAGATACCACAAACACACTCAAATTACAGACTTAGCCTTAGTTCACTCTGAAAGAATTTTAAAACTGTATCACATAATTTTACACCAAAAACTAATTTTTATTTCTAGAATGTAATTTGTCTTTTACTTTCTAAAATGCATGTTGTGATTAATTTAAAAACTGACTATTTTTCAACTACAATTTTTCTATAGTGAACACTACTTGCTTCTCTCTTTAAAGCTGAATACTCCATGTATAGCACTGCAAGCTTTGGAGAAAGATCAAAGAAAAACATGGCAAGTGCTGAAATAATGAATTGTCCTCTTTCAATTTATTTTTACACACAGAGCAAGCTGTGACCTGGTTCTTATGCTAAATTCTGTGCTTCCTGAAAGGCTCCTAGAACATCAGCCTTTCCTCCAATATTGCTGTGTTCTAAAAACATTAACAAGTAGAGTCCACACAAACCAAATAAATAAAATGGCTACAGTTACAAAAATTGATGTTAATCAACACAGAGTTCCCATACCAAAGTCAAAACTCAGTGTGTGCATCCACCTGGATAACACCAAAAAATTCCCCCCAAATAACAGCATCAAAAAAACTAATGAAGAAAATAATCAATGTCATCCTGAACTGTCCTGGCATTTGGAGAGCTATGGAAAGGAAAATATGTGACATAAATGCTTAAGGAAGCAGATGAAGAGTCAAATATTTTGACTTTTTCCTGCAGGCTGTGTTCATTATTCCTGTGAAATTTAAAAAGGTCCTGTAAGATTAGAGAATCAGCCTATGTTCTAAATTCAAGTAGCAACATGACAATTCTAAAGCAGTCACGAAGTTCCTGCACGGTTACCCACCAGCACTGAGTTAACTCCCAAAGGGTACTTTGAGCCTCTAGTACTCCCACAGTAAGATGATTTCTTTCCCCAGATCTCCCCTTCTGTCCTAGTGTGGAAAACCAGACTGTGACTGGGAAATGCTGCAGGAAGAGGAGCTGGAATGGCAGAGCTGCCCATCAACGCCCTGGGGTGGCAGGGGGGAGAACAAGGACTTGGGCTCATTGCAGCTCCAGCAAACTCTTCTCACGGGGAGAAACTCAGCAGGCAGGAATTGTGACAGCTCCAGGAAAAAATGCCAGGGATGAGAGAGGGGTCAGGAAAAAGAAAGTAGCCCAGATCACGTTTTAGGACATTTCATATTTCACAGCTTTTCTAGGGATTTAAAACCAAATTTAACTTTTAAGAAATTGCTCCTTTTTATTGTATGCAATTCAGACTGGATATATAGAAATACATATCCACATGCTGTGACAAATTCTAGTAGTGAATACAGCATCTGCCAGTAAAAGAGACCAGGTAAAAACTGCTGTGCTTGATTTTGTTTAGAGCACAAAGCTGTATCTACTTATCACTGACCCTAAATAGACCCTCTGTGCACTTTTCCCCGTAATTACAAAATAGGGGTAATTTAAGTCTATTTCGTCAGAGTCTGCCAAGGATTGGTATTTATTGTTCATGGATTCTGAACAGCCACACTGCACTGAAGTGCAACTATTTCAGGAGTTTAACATTTGAGTTCCTATTATGTGATGCGCAAGTTTCAGGGTTTGGCAAGTCACTGCTGCCTTTTATAGGCCCAAGATTCCAATTCTGTTTTCCCAAATTCAAATGTTAGAAGATGATGCAATAAAAGTCTTAATTCATCATACATTTCTATGCTCCTACACGTCAGCCTTGCTTTGTGCCAGTGTAGATTTCTTTGGCTGTTCCTAAACCTGAGGAAATTCTGTTGAAAAAATAAGACCTTGTTTGATCTCTCTTTTCATTTCAGCTGTTCATAATTTAAACAACTGCAGTATTAGCAGCTAATTGCTGATAGAAGTGCCATGTTACTGATGACTCTTGTACAATTGTTTAGAGAGTCCAAGAGTGGTACAAAAGTAGCTTACCTGTATCCATTAATAAATGCTTAAAAGAAAGAGAGACCAGTTTTTCTAATAATGCAGTTGAAAGTCATAAATACCACTGAAATTTCTGTAATTATACCCATTTTTAGCTATCCTCTTCTACAGGTGTTCATCTATGAAACTAAACTCCCATCCTCCACATTTAAAATAACCACAGAACAACAATCCTTGTTTCAGAAGCACTGGAGTTACAGCACCGTGAAGCTGCAGAAAGAAGTGCTAACACATCTGGGGATGTATCCTACAAAAACCTGCCTTGGAAGAGCAGCTGCTCAGCTTTAAAGGCATTCCTGAAGCCCAAGTCTCCTTCTGGTGTAGCACTGACTGGCAAGGGAAGAGCCTTCTGTGGAGGGATCCAATTTCGTGGTTTATGAGAAACCAAATTAAATGTGACATCCTACAACATGGAACACCTAGAGAGGGAAAACAGATCTGTGCAAGAAGTGCATCTTCCAAAGCTTCTGCAAGCAGAAAATGCCAAGTTTCACCATCAACTACCTCTTCATTACTGGCTTACTCCATGGTAACTGGTCTCTGGATCAAATAAATTCTAGCAGTAATCAAATTTCTGTCCAGTTTTAGATTTGCTTTCTCAAACACAACTGCTTTTTTCCAGCAGAAGTGATGTTTCATTTGGTTTGTTGTTGTTTGTTTTCTTTTAAACAAACAGTCTGGGATTTAGCCTTCATAAATAAAGTATTCAGAAAGAATAATAAATCAACCTAACAAGTTATTTACAAGAAAATCTTGGAAGTATTATGATTTTAGCAAACAGTTGTAAGTCACAAAGAATTAGGTAAATTTATCTGGGTAAGAGTACAGTCTGAAGAAAATCTCATAAAACTATTAAGAGAAACATTGTCACTTGTGGAAGCAAAAAAGAGCATTAATGAGCTCTCTTTGAGAATGAATTAATTTCATTTCCAGAAACTGCAAAGTAAGTCCACATACTGCTCAAAGATAACGTCTGATACGATATAATATGAGGCTAATTTCAACATAAATGCAAAAGTTAAGGTGAAGAGTTTGAGACTAAGTCTAAAATAAGTTGCTCCAGAGCCATGAACTTCGTAAAGACCATGAATGTCCACAATCACAACATAGAGGTGCTGTTTCTTAAAATTAACCACATCATCAACCTAATTTTGTCAAGGATATTGCAATTAACACTACTTCTTTGTGAATCAAGGAAAAGAATCATTCTCTGGGATTCTAGACTCAAGAAACAGATTATTTATATGAAAGGTAGGTGAGAATCCATCAGGCAACACAGTCAAGTGGCCTGAAAATTACCAGGAAATTACAGTTAAAGCATTGTGGCAATTGTAAGAAATTGCCGCAGAGCTGGATAGGGAAAAAGGAAAAGGGAAATAAAAGAGAGTCCAGTTGTTTCTGTGCTGCTGTGAGGGCAGGGAAGTGCAGAGGCACTCCCAAGGCTCCTCTCTGGGGGAGGTGGAAGGATGGGACCTGCCTGGCTCTCAACCCCATCGACCTTGTTGGAGAAGCAGCTGCTCCTCACCCAAGGTCATTCAGCTGCAATTACACAACAGCTCTGGCCTCCCAGAGAAGCTGGAGAGATCAAGACTGCAGGGCAAGGCATGAAAACCAGGCACTAGGAGCCAGTCACTAAGCATTAGCTCATCTATAAAACCCATTTATGTGTTCTCTGCCTCCAGAAAAGACACAAGAATTCCAATTCTCTTAACCCTCAATGAAATTCAAGGGCTATTTTACTAATTCTGTCATGGTTTGGAAGCTACCTTGCTGTGTTTTCTGGTTTAATGAAAAAGGACTCTGCTAAATGCAATTTGCCTCCTCATCTCAGATTTGCTGCAATAATAAACAATCCTGCCATTTCCACAGGTCACCTGATAATGCTGCAACATATTCATATGTCTGAGTCAGAATTCTCAGGAAGACCTTGTAAGGCACAATCTGCACATCCCCACGCAATCAGGCAGGAATCCACTTGCCAAGGGACTGTTAAGAGGCAATACTAAATGATGGATTAAGATACATTTCCCTCCTATTATCACCACTATCCTAATTATTAAACTCTGAAAAAGCACAATAGCACTTGCATTTTGTGCTTTTACGTTCCAAATATGCTTTTAAAATGAACCACGATGATCGAGAATGACAGTAGGACAATGTAAGTCTCACCCCTCAACACAATTTCTTGACTGCAAACTTTTCCATGCCTAGTTAGGGATGTGAAATCAATACACTTTGACAACATCCACATGATTCAGAGCATCCCATGTGATATATTCTAATGGCTGAAGGCCTTCACGAGGTATAAACTCCTGCAGAACACAATTTCTAGTCAGAAATAACAAGGAGCAGAAAAGCTCTCATATTTGTAAGTAATTTTTTAAACAAAGAATTGACAATCACTCACTGAGAAGATAAAATCTAAAATGGGAAGGTATTTTCCAAGTTTCATGCACTTAATGCATTTCACAACAAAGGTTATTTCCAAATTAAAAGTCTTTTCCTGTCAAATTCTGAGAAATAATGCGGGCAAGGACACAAAAGCATTCCATAGCTGTATTAACGACAAGGCTCACTGATCTGTGAATAACCTGAAAAAAATGAAGATTATTGAGTTACTTTACCAATCTATCCATCCATCACTAGTGAACAGGTCTCAGAATGATGGATTATCTCACTTCCCTCATGTTTATCCCAAGAAAGAGTTTCTCCTTAGAGGGAAAAACAAACAACTGATCCTACAAACAATCCTGCTAACTCTGCTCGCTCATTTTGCATTCACCTGCCAACAAAGTGAGGAGAAAATACCAAGTTTGTCTTTAAAGGCCAAACTACATTTGAAGTTTTATTACTTCCCCGAAATGCAAGTGAAAACAATCAAGAGGAAAGCAGCACTGCAGCTACTTGCACTATTCAGTATTTTAGTACAACCCAAGGAATAGTGACAAGTTGTCAGTAATTCCAATTTCATTTTCTGGTCCAAAGAAATGGAGTAATTATAAGTGATAAGAGATAGATAATTATGAAAATTAGGTATTTTGAAATGGAGGACTGAACTCATATCTCACTACCTGTGATTGTTTCACACTTGCACAGAATTGCACACATGCTAAGACTCAGATCTGGCACATCTGATTGTCACCAGGAATGAACACTGTTTGAATTTCTCATTAATATGCTAAATCATACAATTCACATAGAGAGAAGTTCTGCATCTTGCTAACTTGAAGAGACATTATACTCATGTAGAGATTTAGCTGAAAAAGATGGTGTACCCAATCTTTAATAAATTATTGCAGTTAGGTTTCCTGAAGTCCAGTCTTGATTTCAGACCACTAAAACCTTCCTAGATTGTAACAGGGACATAATTGGGAATTTTAAAGGACCTGAGACTACCCCAGAAGCTCTGACATCTATAGCAGATAATAGAGCACATGTAAGGGTAAAACTGATTATTCATTTTTAAATATATGCAGGAACCCTTGGAATCAATCACACTATCCATCTTATCTCAGCCTGGACTCTTAATCTTCCTGTAAATATGGGGACTGAAAGAGATGGAATTGTCTTAATCGGATCCTTCCTCCATCACAGAATTACTGCTGTCACTGTCACGGAGACAAAAATTACAATTTCAGCCAGAATCGTAGGAACTACTACAAAGGGTGACACTGCCCACCGAATACACAACGGAAAAGTTCAAAATCTGTTTATAGGAAATGCACATCATTAACCAACTACCCATAGAAGTCAGGGAATCACCAAGTCCTCTGGCAAAGCAGCAGAGGACATTCCAGCACCTACTGCCACCCCCGCATCTGTCAGTTTTTGGATATCTCTTAACAAAGAGACAAGAGACACAACACGTCACCCACAGAACCTTTGTGAGATGACACAGTGGACAGTCACCAAATCCCTCTAAAACTTCACATGGGAAAAAACTACTGCTTCTCAAAAAGTCAATTCCATTTGCATGGTTATATTTGCAAGAGCCCAGAGGAAAGAATCTGAAACCAAACTGAAGAGCAACTTTGCCTGGTCTGCCCCAAATTCAGTGTGTTCACAAAGCAAACGCAGTATCGGATGTAAAGGCTTGTTTGAGTTTTCCTCAAGAATGAGACATTACATATTCATTTTTACTAAATATCAGACTATTGCTACATCATTAGAAAGGAAGAGCCAGAACAGTTTTGTACCAAGAAGGAAGCAAAGAAAGCTGTTAAGGGCCAGTAAAGTTTTGCTGCTTGTCAGCTCAGGAGAGCAGAAGGCTTCCAATGACCTTCCTTGTTCCACGACTCCAATTTATGAAGACAGAAATCTCACATCTGTACCTCACCATATTGGGATGTACATTACAGTGGTATAAAAGTTTAATTTTCTCTCCTAAACCGTCCCTGCTTAAACCAATAAAGAGCAAAGAGCACTTCTGCTCACTCGAGTGTCGTCAGCAGTTATAAAAGGTTGTAGTGTTTATGCAGGATTCATTTGGGATGCAAGGATGTGACTTACAAATGTCTTTGACTCATTCCCATCAATATGCATGTGTGCCATTTATAACAGTAGCCTTGATGAGAACACACAGTGTAACTGGCTGCAAGAAACGCTTAAGAGGTTTACATTAAAACAGAATATAGAACAGTGGTTAGAAATCACAGGCCAGGTGACACCTTCCTCTGATAAGCTGGTGATAAAAGCTGTAGGCTGTGATCTATAGGCTCTGGCGTTGCCTCTTTACTCCACAGCCCCAGAGGGATTCTTTGGATATGGCTCACTTTGAGCAAGACACAATCCTGAGGGCAGAACATCTTTAAAAATTGTGATTAATCTCAAAAAATATTGTGATTGCCTCCTAAATTGTTCATTTAAAAACAAAAGACAATTTTACAAAAAGTTTTGTGTTAGAATATTTGTAGTACAAACCTTTTAAAAGTATAATTATTTCTTGGTTTGACAGATTTATTTGCTTCAACTATTAAAATACCTTCTTTGTTGTAAAACTTACATATTTTAGCACAAAAACCCTAAAATGCAGCAACCAATGATCTTCAATAGAAAGTTCAGGCCACCTGAAGAACTCCTGTCATCACAGAATGATTTTCTGGTACGAATATTTATAATACTTCTAGACACCTCTACCGCTAACTCTTGAAATATATTGCTGGTAAAGATCAGAAAACTGCATGTGCTGGTCATTAAATAAAAAATAAAGCCAAAGGGATTTAAAGAACATAAAAAGAATTAGATGGAGAAGAATCTACAGGAGAAAAAAAGCAAGCAAAATTCTAATTTTAATTATTGAATTTGCTTTTTTCCCTGGGTATTTGAAGCCAAGGAAGGTCCAGCTGCTGAACTTGTACCACTACAATGGCTCTGATAATATTCTGATTTATTAATCTCACATACAGATACCTGGCCTCACTGGAAGCCCTATAAAGACACAAAGACATCCATAAAATCTACAAACACAAGTTCTGTTGCATGACTGTATCCAGAGTAGTTACCTGCACCCAATTCTTGTCCACAAATTGTCTGTCCAACCGCCTAATTATGTAGGTCTGCTCTTCTTAAAATCGTTACAAATACTGTTTAAAGAACAGATGAAAGGCTATTGATGAAAGATGGTAGCAAGTAACATTTCTATTGAATGGAGTACAGTTATTCCAGAATGTTTCTATCAATATATAACTGCATCCATCCTATAAACAGCCAAGTAGGCTCAAGCTGCTAAGGCCATTCTTTTGGCAGTAATTTAAGTACTGTTCTGGAGAAGAGAAACAGAATCTATCACACAGACAAACAGGAAGATAATACCCAACAACGTGCTGTAAACCACAATTTCATAGTAGCACACATAAAATGCAGAACTTGTCCAGCACCAAACAAAGCAGGTAAGACCCTGCACTGCTATTTAAAGGACTGATGTACAAATATACCACTCAGACAAACTGGCCTCACCAGGCAAAGCTGCTTTTTTTAAACAGAGCTAATGTTTACTTCAGACCTATAGGTTACCACATTAAACCCACATTGAGCAGATGGAAAGGCTGCTTGCCAGCAAAAGCAAAGATGAAAAAAACCCCTCAGCCTTTTAAAAGGCAGTTGAACTGTTGGAAACAACTGAAATTAAAACCGCCCACCCTCTGCACACGGATCCTTGACGGTCCCCAAAAGCACCAAGCACCAGCTCCTGTGCCAGAACCACGGGCCCAGGGACACCTCAGGAGCCAGGGTAAGGCCTACACTGTCACTGCCCACAGTTCAAGGAAAGGAGCTGAAGTGGATCTTGTTTTATCCTGGAATCAACTGGGCTTTTTTGTTTTAATTGCTTTCTGAGGCTTAAGGAGTGGAGAACATATGGCTGCTGTTTGAGATGTCAGAATGCAGAAGTGGCTCAGTGAAACAGGGCTGCACGGGATCTTCTCTGCTGTTCAATTCATAGGAGTTGGAACCTTGTGGTCTAGAGAGAGCTACAAAATGATGCCAAGAGCATAATACATGATTTCACATCAATTGCCCTGTTTGTGTAAATCTGTGATGTAGAAAGGTGAAAGAATTAGGTTTTGTTTTAAATCCAATTGTAAACTGGACACATGGCACCACTCTCCTCCTCCACAAAAATCTAGTTCATTAATAAATATCTACCTGTGAATGGCAGATGCATTCTCAGCATTAATTAGTAACACAAACTGACAACATGAATCTTCCTTCAGCTTCAGGAAGACACAAATACAAATGTGTTCAACCAAATGCACTGTCACCCTTTTGGACAGAGACCACTCTAAGTCTCCTCTGTCAGATTTAGAAAGGGGCAGCTACATATGGGTTAAATTCTGGCTTTCTCATTTCCTAGCAATTACTGACTTACAGGCAGCCACCACAGCCATCAGCTACAAAGCTGCATTTGTAATACAATGAAAATTGTTGCAAAGTATTACAGGAGTGTGACTTCCAAATTATTTTTTGTTTGTTTTGTTATTTTCGAGTGGGGGGAATTTCATAGCAAATGGAAATGTAAAGTGAATAAAACCAACATGAAGTTGTTAACAGGATGATTCCTATTGAATGACACCTCTTACATTGTCAAGGGTTTGCTTTAGGGAAGGTATGTCTGGACAAGTGGGGCTTACCTGCAGAAGCACTGTGGGATCTCTCCTTGCCCATACAGAGGGAACAAAAATGGGGTGTTGCCATAGCGGCCAAGGCACTGCAAGAATTTTTTTGTTGCCTGAAGACCTTCCAGAGTGCTGCTCTCAGTCTCTGAAACCATTGCAATGGAGTGAAGGATGAAGTGCTGCAAGCTGGGGGTCAGCTTCCGTGTCTGCAGGAACTGAGCAAATGTCCGGTTCTCGTAGTCTGAGGGAAGAGCACATGAGGCACTGAGCACATCGCAACACCTGCATCACCCCCTGTGCTGCAGCTCAAACGAGGGCTTTTGGATTTCAGCAAACAAAAGCAAGTGACTTCTTCAATTAACACCTTGCTGAAAATGGACCATCCCAGTCAATGAAAGTTGGAAAAATTACTCCCAGAAAGTGAGTTTTCTCAGAAGACAGAAATATCAGTCCATTAAAATATTTCAAAATATCACAAACCCACTCTATGGGTCTCCAATGGCATCACCTATTCATTCTGTTAGACTTGATCTACCTCCATTTCCCAGTCCTGAGAGAAAAGTGAGCAACTGTGGACAAAAACCCATTGACGTGCCTTGGGACATCGTTTCCTGTAAATTACCCAAAATACGACCCCTGAATGACACCCATGCCAGAATAGGACTGCTGGATCCACACTGCCAGTGCTAGAGTGGATATTCATGCACAGAGAAGCCACTCACACAGTGCCACAATCCAAACATGAGAAGGTACAATATTTATTTCAATCTGATGACTTGATGGCAACAAACAAATGTGGATGAGACAGAGAGCAGACAGGGATGAAGGACTCCATCTTCCCCTTAAAATAATATTACTGCTGAAACATTTTGAAATTCAAAGAAATACAAGTCTTCTAGGAGATGTTTAAAGCATGTTGGCATTGATACATCTCTGAAAAACTTTAGTTGTCTTCATAACTGAAACATTTTCTCCAGGAAAAGAGTGTAGTTAAGCAATAGCATACTTCCACACGATTCAGAAATCTGCTGTTAAGCTTATTTCAGTCCTGGATAAATTCCTAACTAATTCATAAACACTTCCATCAGTGCAGAGACCAGCATTATCAAGCTATATATTCTGTTCAAGATTCAACCACTGCTTTATTACAAATGTATCTTACTGCTCTTTGTACAGCCATGCAGAAAGTCCTAAAATGACAAGGATTTTTGTTTTATCATTCTAAAAAAAATTCTCGAGTTTTCCTCACTTCAAACTTCTTATATAATTCCATATTTTACAGAAAAAAGCTTTAAAAAAATTTCTTCACTCTCATGAACTCTCCCTATTAAAAGTCTGCCTTCCCACGAATGCAATGATCTCATCAAGAGCAATTTTAAATGTCTGAAGTTTTTACATTAGCCTAATCTGTACTCAAAATATTCTCAATTACTTCTCAGGCTATTTTAAAATGTAGGAACAAAATCTGTTTAACTGTCTCTGGAAGTAAAAGAAATCTAATGTTATTTAGGTACATGAATCAATGGATTCATTTAAAATTGATGTGGCATCTCCTTTTTTTACTTAATAAATTTTCTAAATATCATCTATATCCTCACTCTGAGCACCTCCAATTCTTCCAGCAACAGCAAAGTGAGATCACCTGCAATCAATAAACCACTTCAGCCTAATGAGTTTTTCCCCCTTCAGGATTTTCTGGAGTTCATTACAGACTCTCTGTTTCTTAATCTTACCAGATCTTGATACTGACTATTTTTCTCTTGCATATGTTTAATAATTTTCTCTGATGTTTGTATCTAATCTCAGAGTCTTGTTCAAGTAATCAAGCCAGCACCCAACAACCCTGAACACTGGATTCTTGCAGAAATACTGCCTGGTCGAGCCCCTGCCAAGCTCCAAACGCACCGATATGCTTTGGTCTCCAACTTCTGCCAGTACCTGAACTACTCCTCTGTCCTCACTATTTTTTTTGGACAGATTTTTTTCTTTTTGCCTTAGTTTACTTTTAGACTCCAAGAACTGAGGACATCACTTCATTCTTTGTACCCTGAGAAGCACAAACCCAAAGCACCTTCCTCCTGTGAAACTGATTTCCCTCTTTCACCTGATGCTCGTTATTCTTCACACATTATAGCTCAAATCCATTCTGATTTCCTCTCATCTAAGTAAGCCACCAGTTGATAAAAGCACTTTGAACTTGCCCTCTACAACTAAAGAACATTACATTACATTTACTTTTGAAGTTAAAAAATTCCATTTTCTCAATTTCTGATTTTGTGGTAACGTGTTGTAAAGATTTACGTAGTATCCAAAAACACAGAGAGAAAATTCAGATACATCACATTATTTTAAAAAATACCTGGGGGAGGGGAGGAAACACTTAAAATGATAAAAAGCATTTTGCAACCCTGCTGTAATATATAATTTTGCTGTTAAAGAAAAATGTAAATAATAAATGATGTGGGAACTAGAAGAGCAAGTGCTTAAGTAGAAGAATTTAACGCAGAAGTGAAAAGGTCACAAAAAGGTCAAAGCATACTTTAAAAATGAATCTGTAAAAATAAACCATGTGAAAACACAGGAGATCTCTCAGAATTGTGCCTCCCTGAAGGAACTCCTAGGAAGGGAGTGTGTCCTGTTCAATGAGACACTACCTTGGTATTCCTCAGGGTGCTGTTCATAGTCCAAACAAAACGTCAGAAATTTCATGAGCATTCTCTTCTCCACCATGGTGAGCTGTCTGCTGTTGAAGACATCTGCTCTAGAACAAGGCACCTGCAAAATATTTTTTAATAATTTCAGAGACTTTTCACACTCTGAATGTAAAAGCATCAAGCAGCAACATCTGATTACCTAACAAATACTTTAAATTACTGTTTTCTATTATAGTTATTTTCTTACATATTTTTGCCCTATTTTCTATTGCAATTAAAGTTACCAATTTTCCACAATAAGAATATTTTTAAATCTTTTTCAGCCTCTTCCCCTTTTTATTTCCCTTCAATTTCACTTGCATCTCTTACTGCAGAGTTAATCAATAGAGTTTGCATTCACTGTGCCAATATCTCCTGTTGCCATTATCACACTGACTTCTCTTGAAAGTAGCAGAGAAATAAACCAAGTCTGTTACAGAGTCTTAAAACCTAAAATCAGTGAATCTTCAAGAATTAACTGCCAATCAATCATGGCCTAAACATTCAGCCTAAGGTAAAGATTTATGTCAATATACTGGACTGCACAACCTTACTTTAGTTCCATTTTTTTTTAGTATTTATATATAACACATGCAAACACCTTTTCCTCCAGAAATTAAAATCATAATTAAGGAAAAACACCAGCTTCTTGTCACAAAATTCTTAGAAAACCAATTTCAAGCTTCTTGACTTTAAGGAGATGAAACACATGCACCACATTATTTTCTGATACCTGTTCTACTTTCCCTTCTCGGAAGGCGAGAACTCGCGTGGCGTTTTTGAACTCAGCGTATCGGCTCACGTTGGACTTAATGAGAAGGTCAATTAACAGGCCCCGGGAGTACAGCAACTGCACAGGGAGGAGAAAGGAAGTGGTGGGTGAGGAGGATCAGTGAAGTACCCAACACTGCTTGTGTAAATCCTCACCAGCTGCTCCCCAAATCACCTGAACCGAGAGTCACCTTTTCCACAGGGAAATTTCATAATTCCACAGTTAAGGTTTAGTCATATATAATTTAATCATCTTTGTATAAGCTACAGATATATGATGAAATACAGAAGGGACAGAAATGTAATTATGAACTGAAAATGTTTGTCTGTATTGAAAAGTCTCGTGGTCCTGAGGAACAGACTTTACAAGATCACACAGGAATTTTCTGGATAAAGGTTTCCTGGGACACCAACAGGGACACTACAAGGAAGCCAAAGTTCCTGTGCCAGTAAAACCCCAGCACAAACTACTGGCTTTGGCCTGCTGACCACTCTTGTGTCTGAATTTCTGGGATTTTCTGCAATTAACACCATGTCACACAGTGGGACAGCAAGAATATAAAAAGGATACAAAATAGCATTATCTGCTTAACCACCACCCACTCACTGGAGTTCATGATGTCATTGCAATGATACTTGGAATGGGATGGACATTTGGAACTCGAGGTTTGCAATAATGCATTTTGCAGTGTCTTCACAAAGAATTAAATGAATTATTGAAGAAATTTTCTTTTTCAGTTCACAAAAGTTTGAAAAATCTTTTTAGGCAGAATATGAAAAGTGAAGCATTCAACTTTGAAAAAACTTCCCTGTACTGCACTGCAAAACACACACATTTTAAAAAGACAAAAAATCTGCACGCAGATTGCTTTTTCTTGTTTAAAAATATAATTTTTTTAATGGTACTGTTTAAAATGATAGATTTTGCAGGTATTACCTAAGTGCTAAATTTCATTAAATTTACTTTTATGGCGATATTTCTGAGCTGTGTTTTTTGATCTCTTTGGTTATAAAACACTTAAGGACACATACTAAATAGCTCATGTTTGTTTTAGGGGTAACAACTCTTACTTCTCAAGAGCAGCTATTTCGCCTCAAAGGTGCTGTGTCACCCTCCTCAACATGAAAGGTTTTAAAATAAATGTCAGCATTTTAAGCAAAGTAAATGTACTTACACAAAAAGAGTCATTCAGTTCCTACCTTGGAAACTAAATCAATATTAAACCTTCTGCCTTCTCTAACAATTTGGGAATAGGTGATTTTCTTTGGTTCTTGGGCAGCACTTTCGGAGGGTGCAGCTTCCGTCTTTGCCGGTTCCGGAGCGCACTCTCCTGAAGCTGTGCTGGGAGCAGCTGCACTGCCAGGGGCTGGTCCTGCCTGGGCTGCCTCAGT
This sequence comes from Ifrita kowaldi, assembly GCA_013398055.1. Lineage (NCBI taxonomy): Eukaryota > Metazoa > Chordata > Aves > Passeriformes > Cinclosomatidae > Ifrita > Ifrita kowaldi. The sequence goes on from VZRS01006377.1 coordinate 398,014, forward strand.
GCCCAGGGCCTGCTCTGGCTCTGGGGGCTGTGGCTCTGCTCCGGGGCTCTCTGCTGCTGGACTCTCCTTCTCCGACCCTGCAGAAATCCCCTCTGCTGCTGGACTCTCCTTCTCCGACCCTGCAGAAATCCCCTCTGCTGCTGGACTCTCCTTCTCCGATCCCACAGAAACCCCCTCAGCAGCAGGGGTGCCAAACACGGGCAGCTTTGGCAGTGCACCAGCTTCTTCAACACCTTCAGCTGAATCCTGACTGATTGAAAACACACAGGGAAAAAAGAGGGGAAAAAAGTATTTTTGAAGAGTCTTAAAATCTTGTTTGAAGTTTTGAGTTGGTGCCAGAAAAGAAACCTCAAGCATTTCTAGCAAAAGCATTAGAATTTCTTTATCCTGGCCAAATCAGGTGTTCCATCCACTAACAAACTCTGGTTCTTTGGCTGCAAAGCTATAATTCAAGAGAACTATTTTTACTGAGGAGAAGAAAATCCCAACAAAAATCTGGGTTTTTATTTTACATGTACTCAAAAGATGGAAGGATCTCAAAATGAAAATCAAGGCCCTCATGGTGAAACAATACACAGCTACAGAAACAACAGGAACGGAGTATCTTGAAATAAAAACAGTAATTTGATTAGGTGTTCCCTATGGATTAAAACCCATGAAATTGAAATGCTAATATGCATTAAGGTCACTAAGCTGAGCTACTGTCCTGAAGAATACAGACAAGCTTTACACAACCAAACTCCTCTGCAGCCAGGATCCCAGCAGGTCCATCGAGACCAGACCACTTAGACCCAAAGCTTAAGCAAAACTTTCAAATTACTTTTTCAACTCTGCCCTTGCACTCTAATTAGCTGTTCAAGCAGCAGTGTTGTTATGCAATGCTCCATATCCACGCACAGGGGATGAAGGCAGCCAGTCACAGGAGGGACATTCCCACACAACGTTTACTCTGCACAGCCCATTTCCTTTCCACAACATTTCTTTAAAATTCCCCTTACAAAGAAGCCCTCCACTTTTAACCTCATCTACTCGTTTTATGTCCAACTTCAGTGACACCTACCTTAGAAAGCAGGACTTTTGAACTTGGGTTAGTTTACACTACCAGCTGAGATGAATCAAATCAGTGTCATTGTAAGTGAAAGGAGTTCAGCAATAATTCCAAACTATCTTTTTATCTTTATACCAAAAGCCATTAATGCACTGAATAAACAATTTAATCTTGGTTGAAAACTAATGAACTATGATTTTAAAGATGACCTGCAAACAGAGAGTATTAACAGGATGGTTAAAATCCACAGAACAGCAAGGAATTACTCAGAATCCATACCAAAATGCTCCCTCACACACCTGCAGCCTTACAGATGGAAGCAGGGCAGGATTTCTGTTCAAAAAGGAACAAAAACCTGGTATGTTTTAAAAATTGCTCCTCATTTATGAACTCATGGAACTCACATGGACTCATGAAAAGTTTGGAAGCAATCTCCCAGCTTGGGCACAGTCACCAGGAAGCACTTAACTCATGACTGGGGTAAAATATTGCCCTGGGAAATACAGGAACTGCTACAAGGAAGCACTAATGAGAGAAGGCTGTTTCTGTACATTAATTATGTCTTTTTGCTTCAGATTGCCAGCATTAAGTAACTATAAAATATCAAAGAAAGATAAGTACTTTGACAAATGTTTTTTTAAGAATGTTTTTCTAATCTCTGCTACGAATAAAAATGAAAGTCAATTAAATTTTGGGTTTCTATCTGGATTTTGGGGGTTTTTTTTCGGATTTTGGAAGACGTGTTTGTGAAAACTGCAAAAACTCATGTCACTAATGCAATAAACTAAGAATGACGCTTTTATTAAACTTGTCCCAAACATTTTCATAACACAAAATTTCAGAATAAGGTTTTCTTTCTACATTCTCCCAACCTCAATGAACAGTTGGTCTCATTTTAGACATACTCCATTATTATTTTTTAAAATCAAAATAAACTTGGATTCATAATACATTGTACTTCTCTGTATCACTCTGAAAAGCAGTGTAACAGAAATATTTACATATTTTAAATCTCAATTTACTTCCCATTAAAGAATAGCTAAATCTCCATGATTTGCAGCTCCACACTTTTTATAATGGAAGCCTAAAAACTGTATATAATCTAAATTCATGACATCCTTCCTATAGGACCAAATATCCCTGAATAATGTAAGAACTGTCTGTAAAAATGACTCAAATTGAACTTCTGTACAGACAATTCTTCTCCTAATTCAGAAAAAAAAAATACACCTGCAGACAAATTGTTGTGTAAATTTAGAATATTATCTTCCACCATTCATCAATTAATGGTACTAACAAAGGAATATCTTAAAATGAATGTGTCTTATTAATGCCTTGTAACAGCAACCCCTTCAGATAGGTCAAATGAAAAATTGCCAACCAGCTGGTTAATTTATTCAGCACAGGTGTTCACTATTTATTTTTCAGCCATTTGCCTTTTTTCAATACAGCTTATGTAGACACAGTATTCTTTCCCTTTGATGGATGCACTTTGTTCTAAGGCCATTCATTTCAGATTTGCACTGTGTATATTATACTGCTACCCAGCTGTTTATTCTTTCAAAATAAATGTTTAATGGTTACTTCATAGGAGTTACAAAAGTTAAGCAAAAACAACAGAATCTAGGCAGAACATGTAAATTGTCAGAAACACAGTAATTGACTCTCTCAGGAAGTTTGAAGTTCTTTTGGAGAACTTTTTCTTTGCCAGGTTCATTAATCATACCCTTGTTGGGGCGTTTTTGGTGATGACCAAGACAGACAGCACTGTACTGAGTTAAATGCTTAAAAGCATAATTTTACCCAAGTATAATCTCACTTCTAAGTGTGAAATCTCAGTACTGGGGGACTCATTTGGGAGCCAGCTATCAGTCAAAAATCATACACAAAGTTAAGAGACTATGAAACCTTTCCATCTGATTTAATCCTGGTTCTGAACAAGACTTATTATGACAACAGGATGACAATTACAATATTCGAGTGCTATTGCTTTAAAATAAGCATAACATTTTATCTGCAATCCAGTCAAGCACTGTTACTGTGCAGCACTGAACCTTGGAACAGTCTCGGTCTGTGACCTTCAGATTGTATTCATGTAATTCACACCTTTTCCCTACTTATGTTTACAGAAAGAAATATGTATTTCTCTTTGAGTATGTGTCAGCATTTCATTTAGCTACCTGTGGTATTTTCTAAGGGATTCAAGGTTAAACTTACATAACTATCTCAAAGAACCTCTCTGGAATTCTGGAGAGAGTGTTCAGTTCAGTGCAAAATCCAGAAGATTAAAATAATAAATAAGTAAATACACAGTGCGGTTAGTTAAATTTATATTCAGTGGATTTAACTTCAGTAAGTTAAATTCATTGCATAAAAAGAGGACAAAGGGCAAATATTACTTTATCATTTTAGCACAATGAGGTATTTCATAGTTACAGTACTGCTGTCCATTTGTGTTCCTGTTTTTTTGTATCTAGTTCATTTTACACGTATTTAGGGGTATAATTTTTGACTGTGAGAACAGCAGCTTTTAGCCAAATTAACAATGGAAAAATTTAATTGATGGCAGTGCACGACTGCCTGTTAGTACTACTACCTACATACACACTGCTTCTGTTCTCTATGCAGAAGTAAATCACCAACGCACAAAGTTGGCCAACAAATTACACTGCATCCAGAGAGGTCATTTAGGAAGGGTCAGGCTGTTTCAGTGAAATGATTTCAACAAAGCACAAGGACATGAGGAACATTTCAGAGGCCAGGGTTACTTTTTGAGACAATGTGCAATATGGCAGTATGGTGAAACCCTTAAAACCAAAAGCAAGGTGTGATCATTTACCTCTGGGCATGCAAAATTCTTCACCTATTGCTACAAATCTACTTACTCGCCAAAACAGAAATCTTCTACATGTTGAATAGTTTTATCCTTGCTGCTAAGAGGAATAGCTTCTTCATTCTCAAGGATCAGTTTTCTCCAGTCTTCACATTCATCACTGAGATCTGTCTTTTGCTTAAAAGAACAAGTATAAAATTACATATTGTACTGTGCACGCTGTTCTTGAATTATAAATCTCTGTAGTCACAAACAATTTGTGCCATCTAATAATGTAAGAAAAAAATCATCTTGACTGTCCTAATGTTTTTTTCTATTTATATTTTTTGAGTTAAAACAGTTAGAGTTGGTTACTTTATCATAGCATGCCAACATTTGTACTACAGCATTGGCTCTGGTAACCTGAAATACAGTGTTAAAAGAAATTTAGTAGAGAGTTGAATGTAACTTTGAATATAGTCTCCAAAAAGACAGGATTGCCACAGCCAGGATAGTTCCAGATTCTGTGACAAAACTCTTTGAATGGAGACCATATGGAAAAACCTGGTGATTTGGGGGACTTTATTAATCTGTGCACACAGGAATCTCTAAATCATACAATAGAACACATAGAATGTGCAGCTCTGGCACTGAGCAAGTCCCCTGATTATGCCAGGAGGCAGCGCAGTGTAAAGAACAGGCATGAGACGGAGCTGAGAAACTTCCATCTTCTACGGCCCAACAGGCTCCGAGCATTTCTGTAAATGACAGAGCAGCCATTTGCTAATCTGGTCCAAGTGCTCCATCTCCTAAAAAATATCCTCCCTGGAAGATTTCTAGTGAACTGTCACGAATTAGATAAACTTTGGTCATTGAAAAATACACTATCAGCATTCATCTTTTTGTCCTGGTTACAGGACATTTCAGTGGAAGGATCCAGCACCCACCTTTCTCTCTGTAAAGAAGAATCAGCTGAATGCAAACGAGAAAAACAAGAGCTGAAACATCAGAGAGTGGAAAATAATCAAAGAGGAAATAGAAATGATCAGATTATCATTTACAGAAGGTAAAGGAACTGAAACAATGGTGTAGTTGCTTCTCTTTGAGCTCAAGAACCCAGAAGTGTGGCCGAGCACCAGGCTGGTCTCAATCAGATTAACAACCCAGGCACATCAGAGCCTCAGACTGCCAGGCCAGATGGGTGAGGCTCAACCACTAAAGCTGGCAACTACAAACCTCTTTGATCTGTCAAATTACCAAAGAGCAAAAGCAGGGTGGTAATTTGTCTTGTAATAAATCATGCAAACAACAGAGATTCAATGTTAAGGAGGCCTAAAAGAAGCAATTTGGGAAACTTTTACCTGATTTTCTTTAATCCAGGACAATAATCCTGAAAAACTAAAGCTGGCCCAGTTTCCACCATAGTAATTTCTCCTATAAAGAAAAAACAAAAGGAAAACTTGTTGGACAGGTAAAACCTAGCTTTTTCAGATTTAAAGAAAAAACAAACAAGCCTGATACATTCAAAACATTTTCCATGGCAAGATTTTTCAAATGCAGAGTAGGTAAAAATTAGTATTTTACAACTCTTAATGTAATGCAAAATTTTCATTTTCCTCCCTGTATGCATCTCTGACCAAACAGCCTATAGTCCAAAATCAAATATTAGGAGGGTAAATGGATAATGCTGAGAAAAACACATGGGATGGTGTGAAGAAAAGGAAAATAGAGACAATACTGCTTCTTGGCCAAGACTGGCTCTCTTATCCATTATGTCAAATAAAGAGAAGTGCAGTTTACTGTTATCTACTGCTTACACAACACATTATGCCTATTACAGACTGTGAAGATGCTCTGGCAAAACTCTTATTGAACTGCATGTACTGCAGGTGGAGCCAAAGGAACTGATTTGTACATTTGATGTGCTCCCTGAGCACTTCCCGGTTTCTATTTACCACTTCTCGCTTGAAAAAGATTATTTACTGCTTTTAAATCACAGAAAATTAGTAGTTCTGCTGTTAATAAAAGAAAATCTCAGCTCTCTCTTTTTAAAATTTCTCTACCAATATTTCTGTAAACATCAGTTGGATTAGTTAGCTTTTGTTGTCACACATAGCACATCTTCAGTACTTAACAACTTTTGAGAAGAAAAATAATAGAACAATTACATTTAAAAAGTCGCCAGTTCTTGAAAATAAAACAGTTATTTCAGGATTTAACTCCGTTTTCTGGCACTGGGTACTGGCACTTCAAAAGCCTGAAAGATACCAGAAATACCCTCCTGAACAGATAGCTAATGTTATTGCATACAGTAAAAAAATAAAATAATATGCAGGGAGGAAGACAGGGTTTGCATTTTAAAGAATAATGTGAAGGCTGTTAAATCAATCTTATCATAACCTCCTCCACTCTTAAATTGTAGAGATCAGTGTGATAACAGTGAAAAGCTAAATTCAGGTTAGATTCTCCTGACTAGATTGACGATGGGATGCTTTTGACAGGGCTTATCTGCACTGACAAAGACTTCATTAAGAATGTCAGCCCTGCTCCAGCACCAGAGGCTGCTGCTCTGGACCGTGGTGCTTACTTAGCATATGAAGGACAGATGTCTGCTGAGCAGTGCCTAATTGCTCCTGACTACAAACTGACCTAAAAAAGTCTTTCAGCTCCTGCAAGGCAATAGTGAAGAACATAAATAGGACATCTTTTGCAAAGACAACAAAATCCAGCATTCGCTGAATAAAGGTGGCTCCAACACTGGACCGTGGTGTTCCAGGCCCCAAACTGGGGGGACTGGGCCCACACCCTGCACTGTGGTGACTCTGAGAAGCAGAGCTCCACCTGCAGATGGTTTCCAACCAGGAATTCCAACCCTCTGTAACAGGAGTTCACCCTTACTTTGTGTGAAAGACATGGATGAGCTCCAAAAGTACTGCTGTTTGGTATCACATAGAACACAAAGCAATGAGGATTAAATCTATTAAATGCCCAGTTCTGGGAGATTTCAATCTGTAAAAGACTCTGACAGCTGCACATGATGATAACTTCCATCTTTGTTTTAGCTGTCAATGGTGCAGGGTAATTTCTTCACGTTTCTTCAGATTCCACAGAATAAAAAGTTCAATTATCCATGTGTTATCTGTCATTTCCAAAAACCATGGCCACGAAGATTTATTTTTAAGGAAATGTGCTGCTCTGGTTGCAAGTTTCTTGAATATGGAATACAAGACATGGCTGTCAGAGCAAGCAATGCCACCGATCACAGAAATCCCAGAAAACACCTGTGTAAAATTAGGAGTGGGTTTCTTGAATCTACACCAACATAAAGTCATGCATATTTAGACTATTTAAAGTTAGAACTTTCATTAAGAGAAATTAATGTTATTTCCATAGAGTTACAAAAGTTTATTTGTGAGCTGTCAGACATTTTCATGTGAACATTCCTCTGCTCATCCGCTCAATTTTCCTTTGAAATTATTTTTTTTACCCGGTGTTGAGGCAACCCAGTGTGTGCAATAAAGCACTGCATGACCCTGCTGTGGAGCTCCATCCATTCTGAGGAGGTGGTACTGCCCTTCTCCAAAGGAAAATGAACCACAGCTATCCCTCCTTTCCTCTGGTGTCTGAGCATCCTTCCCAAGATGTGTTATGCCACCTCAAACATTCATCTTCTCAAGTAGCAACTACCAGATTTTTTTACCCTGGAATTTTAATTAGTTGCCCTGCACTACATGATGAATCAGGATTGCTTAATTTTCTCATCTGAAAACATTACAGAAAGACGACAGACCAGGCATGATTACTGACATAATGAGCAAAGTTTATAGCAAAAGTCTTGAAGAGGAATTTCTGAGAAGAGCTGACTAATGGTTTTACAATTAGGACTCCTTTGTAACCAAATATTTTTGTTATAATTGCCCTGAAGATGAACTGAGGAATTCCTTAAAGTAATGGTCAAGATCAAAGCCTAATTAAAGCTGAAGTATTGTCCCAAAATTGCAAGGCCTAAGCTCCCCTCTTCTCTTGCTATATTAGCAAACTACAAAGATGGATATTCTCTCCCTTTTTTAGGGTTATAATTCAATTATCCCCAAATTAAGAACAGGAAGCATTTTGAAGGTGTAACAGCAGAGGTGGAAAATACTTTTTCTACCAAGTTAGAGCACAGATGTTTTCCTTCCTTATCGTACATTATTTCCTAAATTGTATTTGCTCAAAACTCCTCCTGTGTTACCTGGATTTCACCTGAACTACAACACTGCTCCTTTTCCTTCACATTTTTCAAATCTCTAATCTGCAGTTCAGAGCTAACAGCAGAACTGCTGAAGCCATTTTGCAAACTTTTGGAAAGTTTGCCAAAGTACAGTTTTACCTCTGCAGAAAGCTTGTCTCTTCTCCTACATTAGCTTTTGATTTTTTTCTTCAGTTACTAACACCATTTTCGAAACAATTGGCAAATTCTAATCCAGAACATTGAAATCACAAACTGTTTCTGACTGATTAACAACCTGAATCTGAACCAAGAGAATCTCTAACGTGTCCTTTTGCAGACAGACTCCAATTTGAGAAACTGGATACTTCCGAAAGCAGGAGATTCACATCTAAAACATGACTAAGAACAGCAAAAGCATTTGATGGCCTGAGCCTGTTCAGGAGCTGGCCCTTCCCAGGGCCAGGGCACAGCCCCCACAGTGACACTCAAAGCTGGTGCTGGCTGGACAGAAGCTGCTGATGCCTCACGATTTCCCCCATGAGCTGCCTCAATGTGTCTGTCCTGCATCTGATCTTCCAGAAAGAAGTCCTGACCCATCAGAGCAGCTGTCTTTTGCACAGGAAGTTACTGCCACATTGATTTTAAGGATCTGAACACAAAATGACTTATGCTTCAAACCCATAAAGTTTCATGTGCTACCTATTAGTACACTGGCAAATGTATTAAAGATTCCCATTCCGGCACAGTGATGGTGTTTAGGAGTTTCCCGGCCTTCCAGGAGGAGGAGTTTAACCCAAACAGCTCCTGAGATCCTTCAGCCCAACAAAAGGGTGGGTGATGGTGGCAGACACTTGTGCTACATCACATTATGTCCTGGGATATGAACATGACCAAAGGGAACTACCATGGCCCAGCTGAGACCCCGTTTTACTCTCTAATACCTTTGCTGTGAGATTGTATCCTAAACCAAAGTAAACAGAAAAAGAACATTTTAAAAAAAGCTCAAAAGATACCAGAATGAAGAATTTTTTGCCTAGTTTTCGCTACTGAAATTAAATAATTTCTTTATTTTTCTTGCAAGAAATTGACCTGCTTTGAGAAGCAACTTCTTTGCTCTCTGGCTGCTATACTCCCACAGCTCCCTCATTTCACAGCAGTTAAAGATCCAAAAGAGGGCTGTATAAAGACACAGGGTCTATTACCACATATATTTTACAAGTTCTGAAAAAAAAAGGTGAGGAAAATTGTTGAGCAGGAAGTGGAACAAACTACAAAAGCAGGGATCTTGGACTGGGGAGGTACAGGGAGGAAGCCCAGCACACTTTTGGATGCTCAAATAAAAGGATTTTGGACATAAGGAACACTCAAGGGCTTGACAGGCAAAGTATAGTCAAAAAAAAAGAAAGATAACAGGTGTCAAGAAGCAAGCCCAGCTTGCTCTACTTCTCACAGAAGAGAAGTTAAACTTCTGCATCTTGACCCTCCTTTGCCTTTGAATTAAATTCTATGTGGAGAGATAAATAAGCCAATAAGGAAGGATGTACAACAGTAAAACCACAGCCCACAAATGCTGTATTCCAGATACTGAAAATCAAATACAAAAGGTAGCTAAATATGCCTCACCCCCAACTGCCCCATCCTCAGTAACAAAACTGGTGCATAACTACAGAGATACAGCATTGAAAGAGGCAAAGAAGCAAAGGATCAAAAGCAGAAACTTGAGCAAGTGGCTAGGAGAAAGTCCTTTGCATGTGCACAATTAGTACAGGAAGCATATTCACTTCAAGTAATCCACTTTTAGTCTTGATGTACCTTTCTCCAGCAGCTTCAAATTTAAACTAAGTGCCAATCTCCACATTTTAAATTGCAAATTACTTTTCTAAATCATTTAACAAATATCCTTGAAATTTCACATGTCAACAACTCATTAATATCTACAGTAAATGTAGCTCTCTGAGAAGAACCACAGATTTTACGTTTATTGAGACAGATAGCTGGCACAGAGAAATAGAGCTCCTTCAATTACTAGTTGGCAGAAGCTAACTTCAGTTTAAAATCAGTCTACAGCAATTTATGGCAACACTGCAGTGAAGTGACTATTTTGAATAAGATTAGCTACTGCTGATGGCAATGCTTGGACAGTGTTTATAAATCAAACTCAGAACTCAGTATTTTATAATAGGCCACTTCAAAACTATCTCCCATAATCACCTATGCAGTA
>VZRS01006378.1:0-11331 GCA_013398055.1 Ifrita kowaldi
ATGGGATGGGAAGGAGGAACTGCTCCCCCAGAGGGTGATTCCCTGCTGCTAAAAGGAGAAAAAGGCCCAACGAGAAAAGTGAAGGTCGAAAGAATTAAGCTTTTGTTGGGGACCCACATTCTGCTCCCACACCATTCTCCCCTCAGCATGGCCATTGCCAAATTCTGGGGCAGAGACCCTTTCTCCACCTTCTCCTGCTGAAGGAAACACATTCCAGGGTGGTTTGGGGTCACTTGAGATTCATTTTTCCCCGTGTCGCAATGGGACAGCAAGAGCCCGAAGCAGATGCTTGTTGTGCCCACGATGTCCAGCCGTGGCTCCAGCCTGCTCTGCAGCAAGTGTGCACAAAGGTTTATCCTGAATCATTCCCCAGGGCCAGGGGAAATCAGAGAGTAAATTGTTCCTTGCATCAGCTCCCTGGGGATTCCTGGCACCAAATAAAGACAGACCCAGGATTTCAACATGGCCCGTCCAGGCTTTGGGGCTGGGCACAGTCACTCTCTGATTTACCACTGCTTGTAATTCCCTGTTCCCAGAGACTTGTAGCCATGAAAAGAACACCTTGGGGGAAGGAGCAAGACCCCCGTGGGGTCTGTGTCAGGCCAGGCACGAGCACCCCCAGCCCTGGCTTTGGGATGGCTGGGCTGGCTCTCGGTGCTGCCTGGCCATGCACCGTGTCTTGTGCTGGGTTTGACTACATGAAGGTGAGTGACCCCAAAAATCACCTGATGCTGGCTGGGCTGCACCTCTATGAGTGCAAACCCTGCCCCTGTGGCCATGCATTTTCCCAAGAACACAAGCAGAATGAGGCAGATGCCCACTCCCAGCTCATGCCTAAATTCCACTTCCAAACTGGACTGTGGGGTGTTCCCCCACCAGGATTCCCAGGAATACACAGAAATGGCAGAACTCTGCCCTAAATGCAGGAAGGATGCCCATGGTGAGAGCTGGGGAAGGAGAGCACCCTGCAAAGCTGGGACCATACAACTCCCCCCATCCACAGTCCATCCTTTCAACAAACACAGCCAGGTTTGGGAATGAACATCCAGAGCATGATGTGGTTTCAGCTCTGCAAAGTCGGCCCCAAATCAGAGCCAGGAACCAGGGAATTGGCACCAGATGTGTTTGTGTTTCCTGTAAATGCGGGAGGCACCCCTTGCACCCCAGCAGAGCTGCAGTGCGGTACCTGCTCCCTGCCTCACACCGGGGGAGTGCCAGCACTGCCTCAGACGTGGGCGGAGGGGACACCCCAGGGGCAGGGAGGGACAGCAGCCCACAGGGGCTGGGCACAGTGCAGCACGCAGCCACGAGCCAGAATGTTTTTGTTAAAAACCTCCTTTGCAACACGCTCGAGGGGTGCCTGGTTGCCCAGTTCCTGGTGTACTGGTCTGGGGGCTCTTGCTGGGGGACATGGTGGGGAAGGGAACCTGCAGGGACCAGGCTTTTTGGGGTTTGGAATAACTCCTCCTCCTTGTCTCTCCTCTCTGTTCCCCTGTGCCCCTGGCTGTCCCGCAGAGATCCCGGCTGCTCCGCCCACCACGGCCGCCAGCAGCGCCGAGGAGCCCGCAGGTACGTTCTGTTCTTTCGGAGCATCTCGGTGCTAAACGTCCCTTCAGCAATCATTTCCCTGGAGATAAATTGCATTAAATGCATAAATCCTGTTGTTTGTACCGGGACAAGCGTTTCCTTTTATGCCCAAATGTGTTGTAAACACGTGCGCAGCATCCTGAGAGATTGGTGTTCCTGGAGCACCTGGGAGTGCAGGGAAGGTGCAGGAGGTTTTCCTGCTGGATCTGGGAGCACAGAGGGGTCACCCAGTGTTGTATCCAAGTGGAACCACACCTGCCCCCCCATGTCACCGAGGGACTCCCCCGTCCCCAGTTCCCTCGTGTCGGATGGCTCTGAGCAGGGGATGACAGCAGGAGCCAACGGGTCTCAGGAAAGGCTGATTTGTCCTGTCCTGCTGCCTGGAGGTTCCCGGGGTATTTGAGCCCCATCTGTGAAGGACACGAGGTGTAAAAGCTGTTTACCTTTGTCTCAGCAGTGCAGGAGGGTTCATAAATTAAGGAGTTTGTACTAAAAGTGACAGATGTCACCTTGGGTTGAGCCCTGAGCCATGTCCTGTGCTCGTGGCCACGTGGGACAGAAGGCGGCCAAGAGCTGAGGGAGCATCACCCCAACCTGAGCCACTGCAGAGGACCAGGGGCCAAAGCTGGCCTTGGAACGAGGGGTGGGACAATGCCAGCTCTGGCCTGGGGGGTCCTGCCTGGCTCTGCAGAACTCTCAGGGGTCCCAATCAGTTTGGGAAAACCGTCCAAAACTGGATTGTTTAGATGAAATGCATCCATGCTCTCCCATGCCAGGAGATTGGAGGATGAGGAGGGGCTGCTGCTCCTTTTTGCTGCCAGGCACGAGGAGCTTTTCTGGTCCTTTTTTGGTCCCTCTCAGACAGAAGAGACCACAGTGGAAGGGCAAACAAAAATAGCAGTGGGGGGCTGAAGGTTTACAAACCTGCCAGTCAGTCCTTGTCTTATCTGAATCAAATCCAGATTTTCTCGGGAATGATTATCAGAGGTGGATGATTTAAGCCATTGGGCTTAAATAAAACCAGGTGATTGGATTGATGCAGCTCCCCATGGTTTTCCCCTGGAAATCAACCTCTGCAGTTTCAAAGCCAGATCTGGCCCTTCCAAATTTCATTTTGGGCCCTTTTGTTCCTGGCTGGTGAGGAAGAGGCTGGATGTAAATGCAGGAAAGGGAAAAGCCAGCTCTGAGGGACCCCTGGCTGCACAAACCCAGAGCAGCTTTGGCTGCAGGTTGCAGCTTTCCCAGAGGGCAGAAGATCCAGTGCAGAGACGGCTGCACGTGGAATCCAAATTTTAGCCTGAATCCTCCCCCAAGAACCAGGAATGGGGAAAACTGACCCTGACGAGCTGGAACTCCTGTTTCATCATTTGCAGGTAGCCAGAGTATTCCTGCCCTACAAAGGGTTGTTTTTCCTTTGTCTGAATGGCCAAAGCTTTGATTTTTGCCTGCCCATGCCCATGATTGAGGTCAGGCAGAGCATCCCTGGGCACCCCCATGGCAGCGTGGCCTTCTTGGCTCAGCAGCTCCACTCCCCAGCAGAGCCTGAGGACCACTGTCCCCAGCTCCGGCCACACAAACGCTGTGACCGTCACTGCAGCAGCAGCTCCAGGGGAAAGTGACAGTAGGAAAGGATTAAATATCCCACAGCTCCTTCTCATGAGCTGCAGCAGCTGGAAACAAGGAGTCACCCCCTGTGAGCCACCAGCTGCCTCCACAACATCTGCGAGGGTGCCAGGCTTGCTTGGAAACGACAGCGTGGGGACAGGAGCACAGGAGCCAGCCCGAGCTTTCCTGTGGATCTGAGGCAGGGACCGGTCCCAGGCATCTCCCAGCACTGATATTCCCTGAACAGGAGTGTGTGCATGGGATCAGCAGTGCTGCAGCTGGGAACAGGGCTCAGCCTCCTCCCCGAAGGGCTCCTGGCTGGGGGAGCTGCCAGGCTGGGGCACAGCCGGCTCTTCCTGGTGAGGATCCTCCCAAATCCAGGGATGGGGAGACTTTGCACTGGCAGGGAGAAACGCCAGAGCCCTTGGCTCTGAGGACGTGTCAGCCTGTGGAGAGCCGGGAGCATCCCAGAGCCTGGGAACAAAGCGCTGCCCAGCTCCCTGCGGTGCAGCTGGGAGGGGAAATCGTCATTTCATTCACCTTGGGGTAAATCTGGGCTCAGCCTGGGGGTCTCCAGCTTTGTACCCATCCAAAGGAGGAATTCATTCAGTCCTGCCTGGCCATTCTCTGGCTTGTCTCAGCTGTAAGTGAGGTGATGGATTGACCGCATGATTGATTGACTGATTGATCAGCAGCATCCAGCTCCCTCTGAAAATTTGTCATGGTGATCCCCAGTGAATGGCTGGGAGCACAATAGGGGAGAGGGGCTTCCAGTGACGGAGCTCCTGGTCCCTTCAAAATAGCTCAGGAAGTCTGGGGAAAAAACCTAAAACAACCCCCCCAAAACTGCTGAAATGCAGATAAACTTCATGCACAACTGCACCCTGCTCTTATCATCCCAGTGCTGCAGGGCTTCCTGCAGCCCCACATCCATTCATTCCTCCATCCCTGCATGCCTCCAAACCCACATCTCTGCACTTATTCCCTCCATTCCTTCATCCTCCATCCCCTTATTCTTTCATCCCCATGTCCCTCCATTCTTGCAACCCTTCATCCCCACATCCCACCATAGCCAACCCTCGAGCTTCAGAGCCAGGACTGGCGAGCTCCCTCTCCCCATCCTGGGACGTTTCCAGAGGCTGATTCCCCTTGGTGACACCAAGCTCTTGTCTGCAGCACCAGCTCCCTGTTTCTGCATCTTCCCCCGAAGAGAAAACTGTGATTTTCCCACTCGGCTGGGAGCTGCTGTCAGGCAGGAATTTATAGGGTGCTCGGCTCCTGAGGACAGANCCCCACATCCCTGCACCTATTCCCTCCATTCCTCCATTCCTTCATCCTCCATCCCCTTATTCTTTCATCCCCATGTCCCTCCATTCTTGCAACCCTTCATCCCCACATCCCACCATAGCCAACCCTCGAGCTTCAGAGCCAGGACTGGCGAGCTCCCTCTCCCCATCCTGGGACGTTTCCAGAGGCTGATTCCCCTTGGTGACACCAAGCTCTTGTCTGCAGCACCAGCTCCCTGTTTCTGCATCTTCCCCCGAAGAGAAAACTGTGATTTTCCCACTCGGCTGGGAGCTGCTGTCAGGCAGGAATTTATAGGGTGCTCGGCTCCTGAGGACAGATGTTTTCCTAGGAATGTATTTCATGGTGTTGGCAGTGGCTCTTGGCAGGGCACTCCTGGACCTGCACCCCATGTCCCCAACGTGTCCTGGGGCTCAGCACGGGGATAAATCCTGTGGGAAGGAGTAGGAAACGTGCAGCCAGCCCTGGCTGCTCCCGGGAGAGGGCTGAGGAGGGGGCAGAGGTAGGGTGGATGAGCCGTAAAACTCCGTGTTGGTGTGGAGTTTTCCGGTGAGGTGTTTTCCAGTGCAGGGTTTGTTTTCCAGTGCAGGGTTTCCCGTGCAGGGTTTCCAATGCAGTGTTTCCAGTGCAGGGTTTCCAGTGGGTGTCTGGCACAGCTGGACTGTCCCCACTGTGCCACCAGCAGCCACAGCCTGCCTCCTGCTCCCTTCAGATCCGGGAAAACTGGGATGCTGCTGTGAGGCCACAGCTGCTCTGGGCACCCCTGTCCCGAAACACCAAAAATGCCTCAGGCCGTTCATCCCCGTCCCCAAAGTGGCCCCAGGCAGCTCCAAGGCAGGGAGAGAACTCCCCCCGAGCTGCGGCGGGGCTGGGGTGGTGTCTGGGATGGGTCCGCTCTGACCATGACCAGAGCTCCCAGGGATGGACCAAAGGCACCCAGGCCGTGCCCAGACCCAGCTGCCGGGATGCTGCTGGGCCACAGCTGGGGCCGGAGCGGCCGAGCACGAGGGGCCTGCCCAGGACACTCCCGTGATGGGGTGGGGACAGCCTGGGCACGTCCTGGAGGCGCTGGGATCCTGCTGCAGCACTGGGGCCGGCGGCCCCCAGGCCCCGCCGGGGCTGCGGAGGTGGGAAGGGACTGCGGGCTCCCGGGAATCTCTCGCTGCCGCTTTCCAGCCGCTCCAGGCGAGAGGCTTTAATCTAATTACATGCTTTATTTGCGCCAATTTGTTTTTCAATCAATCTTGCTCAACCAGAAGAAAGGAGGCTGCTGTGGGCTCATTTGCACCTTCTTGTTCCAAGGGAGAGGTTAATGGCCGTTATCCGCTGGGATCCGCGCTCCCGGCTCTCCCTCGGCGGCCTGGCCGGGAGCTCCGGGAATCCTCTCCCGCAGACGGGCAGTGAGCTCCCGGTGTGGCCCGGAGCAGCCGGGAGCTCCGGGAATCCTCTCCCGCAGACGGGCAGCGAGCTCCCGGTGTGGCACGGAGCAGCCGGGAGCTCCGGGAATCCTCTCCCGCAGACGGGCAGCGAGCTCCCGGTGTGGCCCGGAGCAGCCGGGCGTCTTTGGGACACGCCGATTGTGAGGATCGGCTGCAGGCAGGGTTCGGGATGCTCCCGCCAGGTGCTCCCAAGGAGCCGTGGCGTCCCGCAGGAAAGATTCTGTGCGTCCATTGCCAGGGGCTGCAGTGGGGTCCCGGGGGAAGGTTTGGGTCTGCAGAGAACCAAAACAAACAAACCAAAAAGAGTGGAAATAACTCCTCCCGCTTTTCCTGCCCCGCTGGGGAGTGGCACGGCTCAGTGCCGTGGTGCCTGTGCCCGGCACAGGGCAGGGCTGGCCTCGGTGCCCCCCACACTCCTGCGCTGGTGCCAAGGGCTCCTCAGCCCGCTTTGGGGACCAGAAGATGCTCTGGGGCCCAGCAGGTGCCTCTGCCTTGACAGACTGGTCACAGACCCACCTCAGCTCGTGGGACAAATCCCTGCCAGCTCCTGGGGACTGCTGCTCCCCGCTGGGAGGTGACCAGGGACAGACCACAGCCACCGGGTTAAATACAACCAAGTGTATTGCTGTGCACCAGGGCTTGGCACGGACCCTCTGTGGGCAGATCCAGGTCCCTGGAATCTCTGTCCACAGGCTGAGACTGCTTCAGGCCTGGGGACCATCCTGTAGATAACACAACAAGCATGGCTGGAGCAGCCCAGCCCCAGCTCATCCCAGCTCCAAGGCCTGGAAGGGATGTGCCTCCCTATCCCAGCTCCTGGCCATGCTGGAGGGATAGCCAAGGCCACCCTGCTGGGGACACCGGCTGTCCTGCAGCTGGACAGGGATGAAGGGCACTAATTTGCACATGATAATTGCAAAGGGCATTGTTCAGGACAGCTGGGCCACAGCCAGGTGAGGGGAGAAGAGCCAATTAGTGATAACAGACCCAATCAGTGATAACAGACCCTGTTTTGTGGTAACAGACCCCTGCTCCATTCAGTGGCCCTACGAGGGTGCAGCAAAGCACAGGAGAAGCGATCCCACCACTCAAGTGAATAACTTGGGAAGGATTCTCTGCCTTAGCTTTGCTGTTTTATTAAAGCTTCTTTACCTTAAAGCAGCCAGCTCTGAGATGAAGAGTCCCAGTGGAGTCCAGCCCAAATCAAGTTACAGCAGTGATCCCTCACAGTCGCTGCCTGCTCTGGGAGCCAGACACTGCTGTCCTTGCGCTTGTCCCACAGGGATGATCCAACCCATGCTCCCTGGGAAAGGACAGGGCTACTCCAGAGCATCCCCTCCCTCAGGACGTGTGGTCAGCACAGGCCCAGAGCCAGAAGCTTGGAGCAAGCAGAGCTGGAGCTCTCCAAATGACTCTACCAGTCCTTCCCTGGGACTGATGGAGGAGACGGTAAAATAATTCTTTGGGATGGAAGCAAGGGGCAGCTTCAGTGCTGTGGGAAGTGAACCAGGAGTTCATGGTCATCAGGGAAATCTCCAGAGGTCTGAGAGAGCCAAAGGCATCGCTGCCATAAGTGCTCCAGGCCAACCCTGGCACAGGGTGATCCTGTCCTGTCCCAGGGCTGGGCAGTCACTGCTGCTCACTCCCACCGGGAGGGGCAGCTCAGGCACGGAGGATTTGTGACCAGTAGCACTGGGGAGGGAGAGAAAGGGGCAGGAATCTGAAAGCTGTTCACCACCAGCCTCCCCTTGCATTGGAGCAAATCAAACCCGCCCCACTGATCTGCACTAACCCAGCCTGGGGGTGTTTGGGACCCCAGGTGGATCCCAATCCCATTTTCTCCGTCTTGCTCTCTCTGGTGAAGGATTCACAGATTTAGGATTTGATATTTGGAGCTGCACCTTCATTCAGTGGCTCAGGCTGGTTGCATATCTCCCCCACCAGTGACAACAGGAGATGGGGGCACCCAGACCCCCACCCGCAGAGAGCACAACCCCTGGGAGGGAAGGCAGGAAAATGCCCTCCACCCCCAGCTGCTGAGGTCAGGCTGTCAGGGCTGGGGCTCCCCTCCTAAGCTGCAACACCTCCACCTTGGATCGCAGCCCACAAAGGCATTTAGGGCCCTACCTGGGGGAAATCAATAGGAATTTAGCTGCATAAATTGGGATTAGAAATCTGAATCCCCTTGGGGATCTAAGCCTTATATCTGCATTTCCAGTTAGGTACCCAGGCCAAGAAATGTGGCTTTAATCGCTCTATCATGTCAGAATCAAGGGGCCTTTAATTTCCGTTCCCGACATGTGGCTTTCGCAGAGGCTCAAAGCTGATTTTGGAACTGCAAGTGCAGCAAGAGGCGCCTGGTGCAGGGTCTTCCCTGCAACAACACTCAGCACCCCCAGCCCTGCTGCCAGCACCTCCCTCCTGCCCAGCCCTGGGAACATCAGCGCTCCAGGAAGAGCGGGATCATTAACAAATCATGGGATAACACTCAGCACCCCGCAGCTCCCAGCCTCATCACAGCAACCCCAGACAACCCCCAAACCAAAGATGTTCAAACAGAAAAAATTCAACTTTCTGGGGGAAAAAAAAAAAGAAAGAAATTAAGCAAAACAAAGAAGGTGTTTAGCTGTGAAAAGTCTCTGCCCAGCCAGAGAATTAGTTCTATCAAGGGGATGGGCCGAGCTGCAAAGCTGCTGAAGGCTGTGCTGACACGTTTTACTGAGCTGCGAGCGACACGAACCAGCCGCCCGCCACCTGCTCCCTCCGAGAGCGAGTAGCTGCAGCGGCCTCTTCCCGATCCCGCCCCGCTCTGTTTATCTGGGGAACGCGGGCAGTTCGTGCTTTCCCCAGCCCGGGGAGGAGCAGGATGTCCCCGCTCAGGATGCAGGGCTGACAAGAACAAGCACCAAGGGCTGGGTGTGCTTTGGGCTTGTGCCTCTGAAACGGGGATTTGCACTGGAATATTTGTGCAGCTGAGCAAACGTGGGGAGGAAAGAGCCGGAGCCTTGGATGTCACCACGGGGTTGTCCTGCACCGTGGGGCTGCAGCCAGGGAGAAGGACAGGGCAGGACAGGGCTGTGTTCAGGCAAAGCAGGGTCAGCCCTGGCTGGAGCTGGGTGTCTTGAGCCCCGGGTTGTCACCCTGGGAGAAGCAGAGGCCATGGGTGCTGTGGGCATGGGGTGCTGTCCTGTAGGGTGTGGGGGGCAGCTGAGTGCTGTCCCATCACCCCACAGCCTCCCTGGCTGGCAAAGAGCCCCGGGATGGATTCCCAGCGGGTCTGTCATCTCGGGCAGAGTGGAATTGTCGTGGCAGTGGTGCAGGGATGGGGAACTCAGCTGTGCTCAGGGATGTTTCTGTGGGGAGAGGTTGCTGAGGTGACTTGGGGTTACTCTCGTGAGGGTTCTGGACTGGACTCCAGAGCAATGGTGTGCCTCTGATTGCTGGTTCTTGGCCTGGATCCCAGAAGCAGGGGGGCTGCAGGAAGATCTGCTCCAGGTGGGCTCTGCCAGCCTGGCTGCTGGAGATCCCTTGTGGGGCTGAGCCATGAATGTGCAGGTGGGAGCTGCTGCCCACCCCAGTGCTCGGGGCTGGCTGCTGGCCAGCGTGTCCTGGATTTGGCCAGGGCAGGAGGGATGTGCAGCCAGAGCTTCCAAGCTTGTCCCTGCTCTGCTGTTCACTGCCCACCTGTCCTTGTGTCGCCTCTTGTGCTGCCCAGGGGCTGAGGTGGGACAGCAGCAGCAAATATCCACAGAGCTCCAGGATTTCTGTGCCAGGGACAGCCATCACCAGGTTTATCACAACCACGCTGGTGTCCTGAGGACATCAGCAGCCTGGGCTGAGCAGAGCGGTGCCAGCAGCCTGGCAGAGCAGCCGATGGCCTGTCTGTCCCTTGGCATTCCCTGCTCCCCCAAAAAGCTCAGGAGATGCTTCCCTGGCCTCTTAGGTCACTCCACAGACATTCAGTTCCCTTAGAGACTTTTCCTTCAATGTTTATGGCCAGGAACATCTTACAGTGCATTGGATCAGGAGTGTTTGTGTTCCCTGAGCTCAGTGACACCAGGCAGCCACGTCCCACTGCGTGGTGGCATCCTGCCACGTGGGCATGGCTGGGGCTTTGCTATAGCGAATCTCTATCCACCGAGCTACAGCTTTTATGGAATATCCTCTCCTTTCCCAGTGCATTTCAAGTTTTACTTGATGTTCAGAAACGTTAGATGAGAAAAACAAATGGGAGGCATCAGTGGCTGGAAGCCCTGAGTATCCAGGGTTTGGAGGGGCCTTGGCTGGGTTGTAGCTGGGCAGAGATCTCAGCTGGGGCTCTTGCAGGAGGAAGATCACAGGGTTTGGGTTTGGCCCTGGCTGGGTCATGCTGGAAGAGCAGGAAGCCTTGTATTCCTGAGGGTCCCTCCTGAGGAGTGGGAGCAGCAGGGAGCCACGGGGCAGGAGGATGGGGCTGAGATGGGGACTCTGCATGGCCACGTTGAGAGGGGCTGGGGCACACACGGGTCACAGGGGTTGCTGCTGAGGGGTTCCTCATGGTCTTGGCACCGGGTGTGTGCTGGCCATGGGACGCCAGCAGCATTCCCACCTTCCCGGCACCCCCCTGGGGCTCCTCTGGGGCACTTCAGCAGGTCCCACAGCTGTGCTCCAGCAGGGGCTGGGGACGGATGATGTTGGGAGAGATGGAGGCCTCCAAGGGCTGTCACAGTACCAGGGCCTCCTGCTGCAGACCGAGGTGTCCTTTTTCCCTGAATTAGGGGATTCTGTGCTGCTGGGGGCCTCTCTCTGGCACCTGTGGGTGCTGAGGAGCCACGGACATTCATGGACAGCACGTCCACGAGCCCAGCCCGATCCTGGCAGCTGGCGTGGGGGTGGCACTTCTCCAGCCACACGGGCCTGGCCGTGGTGCCACGGGGATGCTCCCGGCAGTGGCCGGAGGGCACTGCCCACCCACTGCAGGGGCAGCAGCTCCCGGGCAGGGCTCAGCGTCCCCGCGGGCTCCAGGGGCAGTGCCGGGGCCGTGCCAGGCTCCCGCCGGCCCCGGGCCAGCCCAGCGTGTCCCAGCAGTGGGGGCCCATTAGAAACGAAATGTTCCTGCTGGGGTATTTTATTTGCACACTTCAGTAGAGTGGACACCAAAAGGCTTTGCTAATGCTTCATGGGCTGCTAATTTCCTCTCTGACCCGCATTGTGGCGGGCTGACCCCAGCCCGAATCTCGCGGCAATGAATGCCAAAGGCTGACACCGGCCCGGGTTAGGGGTGACAATGGGGCCTCTGTGGGCTCCGGGCGGGCTCCAGTTGGGAGCTGGAGAACAGGGGGAATTTGTGTGGCTCTCAAAAGCTCTGGGTGGCACAATAAGGGAGGCCCCCGGGGTCTCCCAGGAAGACAGAGCG
>VZRS01006378.1:11368-49920 GCA_013398055.1 Ifrita kowaldi
CGGGAGGGAGGATGGGCTCCTTTGTGAGCAGCTTTCTTTAGAAAGGAAGGGCTTTCTCAATGCCCCCTCAGACGACCCAATCGGGCTCTGGCAGATGGATATCACAGGCACGCTGCTTATTCATGGCAGGCTGCAGCTTTGAGCCGTCCCCCCTTCCCCCAGCCCTTTCTTCATTTTAAAGCTAATTTGTTTTGTTAATGTTTTCTTGCCCTCCCCCTCTCTGCGTGCAGATTGTGACTCATACTGCAAAGCCTCCAAGGGGAAGCTGAAGATCAACATGAAGAAGTACTGTAAGAAAGACTATGGTGAGTGTCCCCTGTCCGGGGGAGGAGCGGTGCCAAAGGGATGCGGGGCAGGAGCATCCCCTCGGGGTGTCCCAAAGCCCACCCAGCCCAGGCTGGGTCCCAGGCACAGCCCGTGCTGGGATGTGAGCAGTTTTGGGAACGGTTTTTGCCAGGTTTGGAGAGGCAGCCCGGGGCAGCGATGCTTGGTGGAGCAGTGTGTCACTTGGGGAATTGGGATGAGCACACTGTGGACCCTGGTTTGGGGGTTTTCCCAGCATCTGCAAGGGACTCATCTTTTCCAAGTGTTTTCCAGTGTCTTCTGGGTTAGGATGACACCATGTCCCCTCTCCTCTCACTGTGCTGGTATGTGCCACAGCTTTTAAAGGCTGTCCTTTGCTGTGGGGAGGCACTGCAAGCAGCTCCCTGTCACCTGGATCCAGTCCCCCTGTAATTCCCAGGCGACTTCAGAGGGTGGTGCAGCCCTGGGACAAGCCAGGAGACTCTGGAATCCTTGCTGGTACTCAAGGCCCTGGGAATCCTTCCGCAGCTCTGCCTCGGAGCAGCGGCTCGGAGCAGGCACATCCCGAGCTCCCTCGGCACCTCTCTGCTCCTGGGATGGTTTCTAACGTGGCTCCATGCAGGACAAAGGCAGGGTGACCCCAGGAGGAGCCGGCCAAGGGATGCTCCTCGTTGGTTTTGTGCTCTGTGAGCTCAGGGGAAGGAGGAGGGCTTGGAAGCAAAGGTTTTATTTGCATTCCCATTTATCATCCATGGGGCAAAATGGGCAATGAGCATCCTTGGCAAGGGTGAGCCGGGGTGTGGTCGTGGTCCCTGTACAGCAAGGCCGTGCTTGTAGGAGCTGCTGGAGGCTCATCTCATGCTGGGAAGGTCCAAGGAATGGCTTTTCCCTTGGATAAAAGAGTTTAATGGCACATGAGAAGCTGCTGGGAGGTTGTTCAGGTTATTTGTGGGGTTGTTAAGGACAGGAGTGAGGCTGAGCCCAGCTAATAAACCCGTGGGGTTTTCCTGTGGCCGGATTCTCTGCTGGCTGATAAGATGTGGATGTGCATCCCTTCGTTTTCCTGCCTGGCTTCTCCAGAATCTCCTGAGGGCTGAGCTCTCGAAAGGGGAGTGTGGGTGGCTCAAGAGGTGTCTCAGGCACGAGATACCCCCGGAGCAATGACTAGGGAGGAGATGCCGCTGGAGCAGTGATTAGGGGAGCTGAAGGAGCTTTTCCCTTCTCTTTTCTCACTCAGCATCACCTTCTGCAGCTTCTCGAGTGAGCCAGAGCCGTTTGCTGGGGCTGGCTCAGGTGAGGGGCTCAGACTGTCCCAGTGCTGGAACTGGGGCGCTCCCACCCGACCCTCCTGGCCATGGAAGGGTCCCCCACGGCCCCACAGCCCCAACCAGCCCCACAGCCACGGCAAATTTGCTTTTTGGAGGACAAACCATGGCGGTGAGGCAGCGGGGTGAGCGATGCCGGGGCAGACCAGGCTTTCACCAGGGCCAGGGAGGGAAGAAAGGGTTGAAAAGGTGCAGGGAGGGATAATAAAGACTTTGGGACTGACACCGCAGCAGGAAGCCAATTAGGAGGCTCTTTTCCTCACCGTTCTGCTGGCATCGCTGGGCTGAATGTCCTAAAAGGCCCTAATTAGCTTGAACAGAGTTCCTTCTCCCGCGGGCTCAATCGGGAGCTATCATCCGCCCCGCGCTCCTCAATGGGGCTTTTTAGCTCCCCGCTTCATTCAGCCTTTCAAAGGGGATATTTTCCCTTATTTATTTTTCGTATCTGTTTGTTTTTGTCGGGTTTGTGGGTTTTTTTCTTTTTATTTTAATTTGGGCAGTATTTCCCGCGAGATGGGTTTGGGTGCAAATATTTGGAGTGAAACAGGACGCGGGGAGGGCAGGCTGGGAGATTCAGGCAGGCGGGGAGGCAGGAACAGAGGCAGAAAAGCTTTTTCTGGGTTTATTTTGGCTGCGTGGGGGAGCGCAGGGTCACTCAGCTCCCAGAAAAGCGGGGAGAGAGGAGGGGTTTGCTGGGGTGGGGGCACTTAAATCCCGGGGAAGCAGAAGGGATCCCTGCTGAACACACGGAGGGTGGAGATTCCCAAAAGGAGAGAGGATTATTGGAGGAGAGCAGGTGATGCTGATCCAGGTGATGCGGGAAAATCCTTTACTCCCTCAGGTGCCACATTTTCAGCCCGATTTTGGGGCTTTTTCCATTCTCTGTGGGGTGTGACTGTGGTAAAGGAAACCTGGAGCTTTTAAATCTCCCTTTTGCCCCGATTCTGAGCTCCCTGTGCTGCAGCAGGGCCCGATCCTGCCCGGATGATGCTGGGACGTTTTTGTACCAGCACTGTGGTCCCAGGCATCGCCCCCGTGCCGGCCCTGGGTCCCCGTCCCAGCACTGGGGAGGGAATGGGGGTGAGGAACAGAATCCTCATCCGAAAGGTGAGATCATCTGCTCACTTTGCCCTTTCTTGGAAAAAAAAAGTAAAAAAATCCTTCCTTCAGCGGAGCCTTCTCTTAGTCACCCCCTTTGTCGAGAGGAGCTTGGCAGGGGCTGCTGGAAAAAAGCAAAACGTGTTTTCAAAAGGCAGCTTGAAAAGGGAGGGAGGGGGGAGAAAAAACCTGAATCCCCAAAAAACCCCAAGGCAGGGGGGAAGCACCAAGCCCGGCAGTCCCAGCCCCTTCCACTGCCCGGGAAGGTGGAGAAATCCCGATCCCGCTGCAGCCACGTGCTGAGGGAGAGCAGGGGCAGTGAGGGGTCCCCCAGCACCAGGGCACACCCAGGCCGGCCGGGATTAGGGATCATAAATCTCCAATATTAAACCAGTAGGAAATTGGCAACCAGAGCGAGGCAAAGCCGCTGCCAAATAAATTAAAAACTGAAAAAAGGGGGGAAAAAATCCCATTTTAACTCTTTGCTCCAGCGAGGAGCCAGCCCCTTACATTCCCAACCCCAGATGGTGTCGGGGTCACCTTTTGCTGTGGGTTGGAATAAAATCCACATGGACTCCACTCCACTTGTGCAGAGAGAGGGGAGCCAAGCCTTTGGAAAACCCTGCCTTGGACTGGGACATCTGTGCCTGCCACTGCTGTCCCCAGTACCCCCTGCCACCTGCCCATATCAAACACCCTCAAACCGCTCTGTTCCCACTGCCACTCCTTGGGATCCTTCCCAGGGGCCAGCACAGCAATGCCCCCCAAATTTCCAGCTCCCACAGACAGGTCTGTGCCTGGGATGCGTGTGATATTCTGGGATTCCACGGTAGGATGCACAGATTTGGCCCTGCAGCCCAGCCCTGAGTCAGCCTTAGCAGGGGAAGCCTTGAACTCAGGAGATTTATCACAAACCCCAAATGTAAATTTAAAAAAGAATTAAATAATTAGGTTTTCCCCAGCCTCCCTCTTTCCATGGCAGCCTCAGGAGTTTTGGGGCCCTGACTCACGATCCCTGAATGCTGTGAGGCGCTGCTTTGCTTTCAGCCTTCAGCAGCTGCCCTCAAACCTTGTTTTGAGGCTTTGGGCTGGGTTTTGTTTTGATTAACATCAAACCATCCCTCCCTGGGCTTTCATCTCCAGCTTCCAGCCTTTGGGGCTTTCTTGTGGCTGGAGGCTCCCAGCCAGGCCTCGAGGAGCCGGGAGCATCCCTGAGCTCCGGGGATGCAGGAGGGGACTGGGGCCCCTCTGTCCCCTCCCACAGCCCAGGGACCACTCGGCCACCCCATTCTTGCAAAGAACCGTAATGTGGTGAGACAGGGAAGGCACATCCAGGTGGGATTTGTGGTTCTGGAGTGTCAGGTGGGATGTGGTTCTTGGGGCAGCCCCTGCCCTCACCGGGACCCAGCTGTCCCCCAGCTCCCCGGGCCCATTTGCTGCCAGAGCAGGGTGCAGGGAAGTGAACCTGGAGAAAAATTCCTGGGTGTCTGGGAGTGCCTGGGGTGCAGCAGCCCTGGATTTCCCCCAGGGCCCGGCTGCCCAAAGTTTGCAAAGCTCAGGGAGGAGCAGCCCCAAGGCACCAGCGGGATCAGGAGCTGGACTGGATCCCCTCCTTGCTGAAACCAGTGTCACCAGCCTGGACAGGGCCCATCCTCACTGGAATCAGTGTCACCAGCCCCAGCTGGAGCTGTGGAAGCTGCAGCCCCTTTGATTTTGCCCTCCTGCTCCAGGACACCAGCTGCTCCCAGGGGACCAGAGCAATGGGAGCACCATCCCCATGAGTAACCATCATCCCCCATCACACCCTTCCATCTGCTGCCCCAGGGGTTTTTCCAGGGATGTTTTCCCAGGGATGCAGAGACAGGAACAGTCCTGAGTGCAGGGGTTCAATGGGAACATCAGCCAGGTGAGAGCAGCTCACCACAAAGCCAAGCTTTGTCCCAGGGGGTGGCAGGTGAAGGACATCCCCAAAGCCAGCTTTGGACTGCGGGGGCACAGCTGAGGGAGCCAAGTCCCTTGCCCCAAACCCGGAAGGGACTGAAACCTCCTTCATGAGAAGGGAGCCTTTAAATCCCCGGGGATTTCCCCAGGGGAGCCAGCTTAGGTGCTTCCAAAAATTCATCCTGGCCCATTTCTGCCTCTCTGCACATCCTGTGTCCCCTGGGAGATGCTGGAGGCGCTGATCCCGTCCCACCTCTGAAATACCCAGGCAAACACCACTAAAGCTGGGCTCCAAAACCCGGCTCAGGAGGAGCTGAGCGTCCTGGATGTGAAGCTATGGGCAGAAATCTGGCTGTCAGGGCAGGCAGCTGTGGCTGCCCCAGCCAAGCCTTCCTCAAAGCTTTCACTCCTTCCACTTCATTAATAAAAAGGGAAAAAATAAGAGACGGGGGCCTTGACATAAAAAAAAAATACAGACTGTGTGTTTTAGAGCAGAGTTTCCTGTAACCACCTCTCTCCGGTTCCTTTTCATTCATTTTCTCCATTTTGTCAGTGTGGACCTAGGCAGGTCAAAGGTTTAAGCTTTTTTGGAAAGATTTGTTTCCAAAAAATAAAAATTGGCTACCCCTCACATTTTGTTACCTTCACACCAGACAGGGAAATACACGGTCAGAGCTGAGGGTTGGTTTTTTTTCCCTTTTTTCCCCTTTTTTTTTTTAATGAAAGCATCTGGCCTCCATGACATGCTCTGAAAAAAAATACTCCATATATTTTGCAACGTGTTAAAAAGCTGTGCTGGGCTGCAGAGCTCTGCTTCCTCCCAGAGCCTGGAATCACTTGGGTTTAGAGACAGGGGGATGCTCCTCCACCCCCAACCGGGGGGGAAAACTATTACAAGGCAAATGGGAGAGTTTTCCTTGGGGTTTTGGGGAGTTTCTTCTCCCTCTGTTAATTTATACAAACAGGATTGGCCCCACCGGGGCTCAGCCAGGCAGGTGAATGGGCAGGGGTTTACAGCTCCCAGGGCATGGAGGGAAGAGTGGGGGAAAAGGGAAAAGCTCAATGATCCGGCTAAAAAAGCCCTTTGTGTCTGTGCTGCACCAGCCTGTGCAGAGCCTGGCCCCTGCCTGCTCTCCCAGCCAGGCCATCCTCACCTGGGGTTTCCCTCTGTCTCTGCTGGGGGGGATTCCTCGTCCCAGGGTCGGCAAACAAACCCCGCAGGGCTGGGCAGGCCCTGCCTGGGGAAGGTGCTTTCCTGGAAGCTGATTTTTAGCCCTATTCCAGGAAAGACCTGGAATAGGGCTAAAATGGTGGTGGGCTGAGGTTTCCTCAGTCCATGGCTACAGAGGAGGTTACACAGCATCAGCCACGGGCTTGGAAAGCAGCAGCATCATCATCATCATCATCATCACCACCACCACCACCACCTCGTGTAGAGATGCTCCAGTGCCTCTGCCGGGCGCAGAGCTGGAGAGCATTTCCCCAGCCTGTGGTGGTCTTGGAAGCTTTGCTGAGACCCTCAGATGCAGCACTGGCTGCTCCTGCTCATGGGGCTGGCCTGGGGACAGAGTTTTGGGGCACCACAACCCTTGGCTGCTGTGCCCCAGCCGGGGCTCTGGAGACAAACTCCCTCTTCCTCACACAGCCCATTGGGTAAGGCTTGAAGTTCATTTTCTCCTCACCAGCTCAAACAGTAACACCTTTTCCCCTCTTGCCTCCTGTGTTGTTTTTTTCCAGCTGTCCAGATCCACATCCTGAAGGCAGAGAAAAACGCGGACTGGTGGAAGTTCACGGTGAACATCATCTCCGTCTACAAACAAGGCAGCAACCGGATCCGGCGCGGAGACCAGACCCTGTGGATCCACTCCAAGGACATAGCCTGCAAGTGCCCCAAAATCAAGCCCATGAAGAAGTATTTGCTGCTGGGCAACAACGAGGACTCTCCCGACCAGAGCGGCATCATTGCGGACAAAACCAGCCTGGTGATCCAGTGGCGGGACACGTGGGCCCGGCGGCTCCGGAAGTTCCAGCAGCGGGAGAAGAAGGGGAAGTGCAAGAAAGCCTAAAGGAGGAGGAGAGGGAGAGACTGACTGTGCATGCTGCTTTGTGTAGAGCTGGGGCGGGCAGGGACCGGCTGCCAGGGCGGGCTGGGGGGACAGGGGGACAGCGACCACGGCTGGGGCGTGCTGGGCTTGCACCTCCTGTTCCAGGGAAGACAAAACCCAACAGGACCCAACAGGACCCAACAGGACCCAAGAGAACAGATCACACACACGGACAGAACCCACGAGTGGGGTGTGGGCGTGCGGCACCCGGGGCCCCCCAGCTCCCTCCTGCCCCGCTGCTGAAGAACCCAGAGACACCAAACTGCCTTCAGCTGCCAACATCTGCTGCCTCCAAAGCACGGCACGGGCACGTCCACCCTGTAAGCAACTAATCAACAGCACCGCTGGAAATTAACTCCCCACCCCCAAATACGTATTTGCAACTTAGGCTGAGCGAGACAGTTCTTGTAGAGGAAACTAAACCGAGACTTTTGCTGAGGACAGACCCGAGGATCAACGGACGGGGTCTTGGAGGGCTTTGGTATCCAACAGCCGTGGCCACCACCCACTGGTGGTGCCTGGGGCGGCCGAGGTCTCCAGCTGCGATGATGCTCTGGCTCCACTTCAGGCACAGCCAAGAGGGGACAGCGTTGGTGGGTGACTTCCTGCTGTGCATAACTCTGGGAATGGCTCCGTGCTCAGCCCCTGACCCTGAGGACGCTGCCCCCACCACACTGAAGGAGTGTGAGCCCACCGGTGCCCTGCGCCCCCCCAGCCACCCCTTCACAGGCAAGGAATCATACCCAGGATCCCCAAGGAAACACCCAGACCTGACAAAAAATGAGTTGGCCTCCAGTTCCCATAAGCGCCCTGGAAGATCCTGCCAGTCTCAGCCCCTGGGTCTCCACCGTGGCTTCGTCCCCTCTGCTGCTGTCAGCACACCAGGAACCCTCAGAGGGCAGAAAACCCCTGCAGGTGACACCAAGGTCCTGGCTGCCCACTGGTGTCACTCCCACACTCAGGCAGCTCTCCCAAACCCACACCAGCTCTGCCCTCGCTCCCTCTGGAGCTGCAGCTCCCCAGCATCCCTGGAAAAGTCCTGGAAACAAAGAGGGGAGCAGGGGGTGCCAGGGACTGTCCCCATGGGCAGTGGGGCCAGTGCAGAGCTCTCAGGCTTGGCCGGGGTAGAGCCCCCACTGGGCAGTGCCCAGGGAAGGGATCTCAGCCAGGAGCGAGGTGTGCCCCACCTGGAGCTCTGCTCCTCCTGCTGGGGGGCAAACAGCCAGCCCAGAATTCTCAATCTCCAGTCTCTAATGCACTGAGCACAGTGGAGGCTGCCTCACCTCAGACTGCAGCATCCTCCCCTGGGGCACCCTGCGGGCAGGACTGGCTCTGGAATTGTCCCCCACCCCGTGCCACACCAGCCCATGGGGAATGGGGATATCCAATTCCACCCCATCCATGGAGACCGGGAATAGCTGGGGCAGGAAGGCAGGGAGGGCAGGACGGGTACCTGGAGGAGAAGCAAACATGAGTCGCTATGAAAAGCAAAACCTCCCTGATATTTTTCCTTTTAGGAAACTTGGAAACATCTCTTTTATGACATTTTCCAGTGGTTTTGCCTTGTTTTATAGCAATTGACAATATTTATATAATGACATAAACCACCATAAAGCAGGGCAGCCATGTAAATAGGTGCAAAGAGGAGGCTCCCAGGGCTGCTGGAGACACCACCCGGAGGGACCCAGCTCTGCTGAGCCTCCCCTGCCACCACAAGGCCCCCAAAATTAATCTGGGTATTAGGAGAAAAATCCCACCCTGGACATCAGAAAACTCCCCCCTGCTCCAAGTCTGTTTTCTCCCCTTTCCCAAAATGGACTTGGTTTTCCTTATCTCAGAGCTCAAGGAGAGCCAACGGTTTTGCAGCCAAGGGAAGTGAAGCCACCAAGTTTTGAAGGATAAAATCTGACCTCAAGTGTCTAAATGGAGGCTTAAAGCCCCAAAATGGGGCTTGGATGCTCTCCTGCAGCCAATGGCAGCTGCTGCCAGGGAACTGCAGAGCTGGGGACAGCTCATCCCCAGGCAGCCGGGACGTCCCCACCCTCTGGAGACCTTCAAATGGTGCCTAAAAGTAACAGGATCCAACCCAAAGCCAGTTCTCCACCTGGAGAGCAGCAAGGAAAGGCCAGGGGACGTGGGAACTGCCCACAGCACACCTGGACACCCTGTGCTCACTCCTGGTGTCCACCCTTGGCAAGCACAGCCCTCCCCAGCACAGCCTGGACACCCCAAACCCCCCAGGGACACTCTCCAGCCCCCTCCTGCTCCCACTGGTCTCGGAGGCTGCAGCAGATCCCCACCCGCTCATCCCACGGCCAGACCCCTCCAGGCACAGCCTGGGGACTCAGAAGGAAATGAGTCGGCACAACAGCCCGGATCCTGCCACGGAGGGAAGTCCCCAGCCCTGTCCCGCCAGGACCTGTCCCTTCATCCCTGCTGGAGTTTTGTGCTTTCCAGTCAGACCAGGCAAACCCCCCCACTCCATCCCAGCGCCCTTCATGCGCTCCCAGTAACCCCGACCTGCAGGAGCTGCTGCTGGAACTGGCGGAACTGGAACAGCCTCTGCTGGGAGGGCAGAGCAGCCCCATTTTGGGGTCCAGAGGCAGCTCTTCCCTGCAGCCACCCCTGCTCCAGGACAGCTCCAGGACACCTCTGCCAGGTCACCCAGAGGGACAAGGTGCCCCCCTAAACACCTGCACGGCCGGGGGCAGCTCTGGGGGACCACCCCCGTTCTGACCAGCGAAGAACCCAGCGCCCACCCATCGCCCTGGGGACAGGAGTGGGGACCCCAGGGACAGTGGGGTGGCTGGGAAGGGGCTGTGGTGCCTTCAGAGAGGCTTCGGAGAGCAGCTGAAATGCCAAAACAATCATCACTGACCGTAGCACCCGACAGAAGTCGCTTGGTCTCGTTTCTGTTCGTTCCGTCGTGTCCGTGCCCCTCCCCGCCCCCGCCTCATCCCCTCACAAACCTGTGTTCGTTTTGGGGTTGTTTTTTTGTTGATTTTTTTTTTTAATTATTTCTGTTAATATCTTGAACTGTAAATGTTGTTTAGTTATGACCATGGCAGACTGCTTTGGGCGATGTTTCTTTACAATGCATACTAATATATTATGGTTATTATATATGAATATATTTAATGACACGTGAAAAAGTTGTGGATTTTCTTATTGTTTTTCTGAGTTGTGTCTTTTTTTCCCTTTTTTTTTTCCCCCCTTTGTTTGTTTGTTCGTTAGATTGGCTGTAATTGACCCGAAGGAGCTTGTAACTGTTCAGCACCCCCTCGGTAGGACTAAAGTCAGAAACCAGTTGAATAAACTCTTGTAAACCGTAAAATACACCAGGAATTTCTGCTTCTTCCCACCCCGTTGGTCGGTGAACCTGCGGGACAAGGACCTGGCCGAGGAAGTGTTGGTGTTCCGTGCAGCCCCTGGCTCTGTCGCTGTCCCCTCGGCAGGGCTGGGGTGGCACAGCTACTCCTTACTGTCAGTCCCAGCCCCGTCCCCGGCAGCGGCCACGGGGCCTTGGGGACAGCGGGGCCACCGTGGGTGCCTGGGATGGGGGGTCCCCAGCAGCTCCTGGGGGCTCAGCTGTGCCCTGCAGTGGGACAGAGCCAAAACCTGTGGGACCCCGCCCAGAGCTGGGGGACAGGGGACAGCCAAAGTTTGGAGTCAGGAAAGCTCCAACCCCACTCCGGAGCCGTTCCTGTCCCATCCAGAGGCTGCTCAGCAGTGCTGGCCCTTCCTGCCCATCCACTGCAGGGCTCAGGGCTCCATCAGCTCCACCCCAGGTCTGTGGGGCCAGGCAAGGGCTGGTGGCACCAACAGCACGGAGAGCTGGAGGTGGGGGGGAACTGAGGCAGCAAAACACTTCAGGGACAAAAGTTCAGGCAAAAGGTGCTGCCAAGTGCCGGGGGTCAGCCCGGCTGACCTGAGCCTGCAGCATCGCCGGGAATTTATGAATCCAAAAACATCCCGGGGGTCGGAAATGTCAGATCTTTATTGCAGAGACAAACGGGACACAGGGACCAACCCTCTGCTCCGAGGGGCAAATGGGCTTCCCAGATTGCAGGCGGCCACTTGTCCAAAGGTGACGTGGTGGCTCTGGAAAGAGGGGGATGAGGCTTTTCCCACAAAGGGCTGGACCTGGAGGGGTTTTCCCACCAGGCAGGGTGGGATAGGAGCCATCCGCACACCGAGCTCACATCAGGAATCAGGGAATGTGAAAATGCCCAGCAGCCTTCCAGGATGATCCCTATTCTTGTGTAGGAGGTGGGGATTTTTCCCAGGGCACTGGGACGTCCAAGTGCCTGGAGAACACACCAGACCTGCCCCAGCACTCGGAGTTTTGATGGAACTACAGCTGGAAGCAGCTGAACTCCTGAGCATGTCCTCCAGGACAGAAACGGAGGAGGTGGCAGGGAAGGAGAAGCCTGGGATGTTTCTGGGCACATTCCAGGAAGATCTTTGCTTGGAGAAGCCACTCCAGGTTGGCTTCTCCAAAGCCACTGCTCAGAGCCAAACCCCAGCGTCTCTCATATTTTAACCTTCCTTTTTCTTTAGTGGGGCAGGGAGACAGAAAAGCTTCCCTGCACACAGCAGAGCGCTGCCAAATCCACTGCTTTTTAATAAAACTCCTCACCCACACGACACATTAAACGTTACCTAAAGGGCAAGGCTCAGAACCTCTTTGTTCGCCAGCACAACGAGCAAACCCTGGTGTTTCCACCCTTCCCAGGCGCTCACAGGAAAAATGTGTTGGAGGGCCCAGTGGGTCAGCAAGTGCCTTTGGAAGCCTCGGTCAGGACAAAGTCCCTGTGGAACGCTGATCAGGATGAGTTCCACGTCCACCCTGCGTGTCCTGGGAATCCAAACAAAGCCGTAATTCCCTACATAATTGACAATTTTAATTAGAAGCCCAGGCCCGTGGTCTCATCTGAACAAACCCCTGCTGCTCTCCCGCTGTCACTGAAGAGCCACGGGTGAAATCCCGCTCTGGGCTCGGAGGCTGCTGCTGAGGAACAGCTCCAGGAGCATTCCCAGTGTCGCTCCCTCCGCAGAGCTGCAGGAATGCACAGATTTGGAACCCCTCTCCAAAGCCTTTCCTTGGTTCCAGCTGGAGCAGCCCTGCTTAAAGCCCCGGTTCTAATCTGACATCAACAATGAACTCATCAAACCCCTGCCGTGTCCTCTTGAAAACCAGAGAACATCAGAGCACCTCTGTTTGCCCCTCCCCTCCTCTGACAGCCACAAGGTGAAGCCTCTCCCCAAGAAAACTGACCAGGCACAACCCGGGCTGGACTTGTAAAGGCTTCAAGGATTTTCTCCAATGGAAGACATGGAAGACTCCGGAGGAGCTCCGACCTCCAGTTTCCTCCAGCTCTGAGTGCTGAGGACAGGCTGGGCACGGGCACAGAGCCCCGTCTGAGGCTGGAGGGGGCACAGCTGGGTCTCTGGGCCTTTCTCTCCACCAAGCTCCTCTCTCCCCTCCGCTCTGCCCTTCCCGGGAGCACAAAGACAGGGAAATGCTCTCTGGATCCAGGGGACACTCCCACAGCTGCAGGACATGGCACCAATGACAGGTGGAGAAGAGAAGCTGTGGATTCCTGGGAGTGTTCAAGGCCAGGTTGGACAGGGCTTGGAACAACCTGGGACAGTGGGAGGTGTCCCTGCCCATGGCAGGGGTGACACTGAATGAGCTCTAAGGTCCTTCCCATCCAAACCATTCTGGGATTCTGTGTATTCCATGTATCATAACACACACAAAGTCTGACAGAAATTGCTTATTTCCTTCTCTAAACAAGCTCTTAGGATATGGCAGCGTTGGATAAATCATTCACAGACAACACAAGAGAGTAGGAAACAATAAAACCCCAGGCAGAGAAACTGTATATAAATGGATCAGCTTTAATCAGTATTTATTGCTTGCTCTGTTAATCCTGAAATCAAACTGGCATGTGTAACAAAATAATTATTCTCTTGGCCAGAAGCAAACCTTTAATACTTCTTTTCCATTAGTTTTGAAATAGGTAATCCTTCCCCTCAGCTGCAGAAGTGTGTGAGAAGTTGTCAAAGGAAGAAGCAGAGCTCAGTCAGGACGTTAATTCTGCTGCATCTCCCGAGGCCGGGCTGGCAGAGCCCCTGGGCAGCACACGAGGGCAAAGCTCTGCACCCTCACAGGCTGGGCTGAGTCCTGCTGCTGTGTAACTCCCATCCCTGGAGATCAATAACTCACCAATAACTATCCCTGGAGATCAGTAACTCACCAATAACTATCCCTGGAGATCAATAACTCACCAATACCTCGCCCCCAAGGGCTGAGCTCTGACCCAGCCACCACAGATTCTGTGCAGGGCTGTCGCTTCCCATCCTGTGAGAACCCAGATGCAGTCATTCCCCAAGACTGTTCCTTGAAAACCCTGGAGCATTTTCTCTCTGAAGGAGGGATCCCGAAGCAGGGGAACGTTGCTGTTCTCCAGGGCACTCCTGGATTTCGGTGTTTGAAGCCCCTGGGATGTCTGAGCTCAGCAAAGCGGGCAGGGCAGCAGCACCAGCGTGTCCTCAGATGCAGATGCAGGAGAGATGGGTCAATCCTACAGCTGCAGCTGCCTGAGTGCCAGAGGAAGGTGGGAAGAGTGGGATGAAATCCTCTTTTCCCGCTGAAATCCTCCAGATCCCACAGAGCTCCTCAGCTGCGCTCCAAGGAGAGCGGATGTCTGGCGGATGCTGCCTCAGTCTGCTGCTGTGGAGCTCATTCCCAGCTGTGCAGTTCATTCCCAGCACAGAAGGTCCCTGCAGGCAGCGGGGCCCTCCCTGGAGCCCTGGGGCTCCCCATGGAGCAGCTGCTCCGGCGGGATCCGGGTTAATGCGTCGGCCAGAGCGCGACCACGGCGATGGCGATGAGCAGCAGCACGATCACCACCAGCATCCCTGGGGGAGACAGAACGAGGTTTAGGCTGCTGCCTTCATCATTTACAAATGGTTTTCTGGGATTAAATTCCTCTTCCTCCTCCTCCCTGATTCGTCCTGCTCACCCCTGACAGGCCCTGCACTCTGGTGACCTGAGCAGAGACCTGGACCCAAACCCCAAACTTCACGCTGGCAGAGCAGTTCCTTCCTTCCTGACCCTTCAAATCAGGATTTTCCAGCAGTGGGGTAGCTTCCTACCTGAACATCTGCCATGGAAACATTAAGGGATGTGTTTAACTCCCAGCCAGGCCAGTTCAGCTTTGCTAGAATCCCTCTGTACCATCCCACTGGGGCAAAGGATTATTCAGGAGGAAATCTGAATTGCACCAGGAAATTGTTTCCAACACAAAGTGCTCCTGCTTTCAGACAGAACTCTGTGCAGAGCTGGGTTCTCAGGCACGTACCTGACTTGGGAAAACAGGGATCATCCAGCCCTGGACAGAACCCCACAGTGCTCTGCCCCACCTCTGCCTGTGGCTCCCATGCTGCCCCAAAACCCACTGGATCCCTGCAGAACTTAATGACAAACGAGATCTTACAAAAGGAGATCCCCTCCCTTCTCCTCAACTCCCCATTTCTCTGGGGGAACTCTCCCCTTTCTCTCCCATTTTTTAGAGGAAAGAAAGAAATGTTTTAGTAAGAATATCCCGGATCCACCTCCCAAACCACCCCAAGAAACAAACTTCTCACCCAGCTGGATCACTGTGCTGGGCACTGGCATCACACCCACGGCATCCCCTGGGCTTAAATGTTCTTTTAATTAAGAGGCTTTAATTTGTGTTCAGTATCTGCTCCGTGCTGTCTCCCTGCCCGAGCTGAGGGAACACAGAGGGTTCCAGGAGCGGAAAACCTGTCCCTTCCTCTGCTCTGCTCACAGAGGACGATTACTCAACCACTTACAGTATTTACAAGGCCAGCTCACGGCAATTAAAAAAGGATGTATTAAAACAAACTCCTCTTTCCAAGCTGGAAAAGGATATTAGACACTGCTTTTTGTAAATAGTGTCATGTTTTCTGTGCAGAAACTGCTTCTCTGCCAGGGGGCCAGGATTTTTTTTCCAGGGAAATAAGAGTTGCCACCAACAGCATTTTTTTCTCTTATGCTCAGTTGAAACCATTTGTTATCCCATCTATCCCTTCCCATGGCAGTGGGAAGCCATTCCCTGTGTCCTGTCCCTCCAGGCCTCATCCCCAGTCCCTCTCCAGCTCTCCTGGAGCCCCTTTAGGCTCTGCAAGGGGCTCTGAGCTCTCTCTGGAGCCCTCTCCTCTCCGGGCTGAACAACCACAACTTTTTCACTCTTTTAGTCTCATATTTTTTACACCTTAATATACATTTTGGAGTTTTCAGCAGAGCCAGAAGCGAATAATTTGCCTAAATAGGGAAGAAGTCAGATCTGATAAAGCTGCCACATTCCGATTCTCTGTTATGTTTTGCACTGGAGGGAGAAGTTTTAGAGGGTGCAAATCCTTCGCACAGTTTCAGCCTAACAGAGTTTATGGACTCCAGCAATTAAGAGACAACCGAGATCAGCTGCTTGGAAAATACTCCATAGGTGTGAATTAGTAATGATACGGAGGGGAGTTAATGGGCTGTAATTATTCTTTGACGAGTCCCAAGAAAAACTGCCCATAAAGCCCAAATGATTCCCCAGCAGGAAGAGGGGAAGGTGGGGGACTAATAAAGGATTGCTAATGGGCAGTGCTGAGTGAGGGAACTGCAGGGCACGGTCAGGGCAGGCAGAGAGGGACAGCAGAATGAAACAAACCTCATTTTATTCCTGGAACAAGGCTGGCATTAAAAGCCTGCGGCCAAAGAGCCAAAGAGTGGCCAGGCACTGTCCCCATCCCAGGGGAGGTGGGAGCAGCAGAGCCCATCCCAGGGACACCAGACCAGGAGCACAGGGACTGCCCTCGGCACACACATCCCAAAGCACTTCTTGCACGATAGAGACCAGATGTTCCACACATTGCTCCCCCCTGCACCACAGAACAGCAGATTAGAAGGATCTGAAGGTTTAAAACCTGGGTGTTTCACGTGCTTTCCCCACAAAAGCCGTGGATAGGATCTGACAGGAATTCTGCATTCTGGGGTCCCTGCCTGCTTTGCCTTTTTTTGCTCAAATGCTATGAAATATAAATATTCCCCTTGACAAGAAACCCCCAAAGACAAGTTCAGGAATCAAAGCCGTTCCTAAAGTCAACAGGAGTCAGAAGAGAACAAAGAAAAGATTCTCGTGCAAAGGAAAATAGTGACAGGAATACAAATCCCAACTGCACCTCCCAGGGAAAGGTGGGAAGCAGGAATCCATGTGCAATTAAGGAGCAAGTAATTAAGGCAGGCTGGAGTAAATGCCATGCTCCTGAAGCTGCCTCTGCTAAAGGCTCTGGGACGGAGCTCCAGCTGCTGATCCAGCCCCGAGGAACGCAGGGAGCACATTCCCAGCTCCCACCGAGCCCCAGGGCGTGTTCCATGGCAGGATGGGGATGTCCCCAGCACTCCCGGGAACACTGGCACTCCCGTGGCTCTGCCAGCAACATCCAACTTGCACCTGGCAAATCCCACCCCAAAAATGGGATGTGCCCATGGCAGTGCCCTGGCTCTGTGCCCGCAGAGAGGAGCTGCAGCGAAAGCAGCCCTGCAACGAGCCCTGAGCATCCCCCAGCACCCTGCTGGTGAGGATTTCTGGGAACAGCAGTTGTCCTTGGGATTTTCCCTGTCTTTCCTGCTGATCTGAGTGTAGTGTCATTCCCAGGCTCAACACTGGTGTCTTTTATGGATTATAAAATAATAATAAATAGCATGGTCTAACTTTACAGAGCCTGTATAGCTTTACATTATCTGGAAAAAAGTTTGGTCTACGCCAAGGAAGTTATATTCCCACAGAACTGTCTATCCAGAAGTTTATGAATAACTCTTCTTTTATAAGGGACTCGGAGCAGTAACTTACAACCACATAATCGTTGTTTTATAGGGCAGCAGAGAGGCAGGGCAAGGATGGGAGCTTCAACCAGGGCCTGCAGAGGCCTGGCTGCTTTCCTCGAGGACTTCTATTTAATATCACAGTTTTAAAGAGCCCAAACTTTATCTGCTGTTTCAGTAAGTTAATTTTAAGCCCGTGTTGCCAGATATACGGCAGAAACCCTGCCCAAATCCCTTCAAAGCCCTGCTTTTCGAGGCAGCAGAGAACCAGCTCGGAGGCTGGCTCTGAACCCTCTGCACATACCTAAAGCACTACTTTCACATGGCAAGCACCCCAAGAAATCCATCTTGCTGTCCTTTATGTTCCCTAAAAAAGAGCCAAACGCTTTCTCCCCCAAAAGCCATAAAAAACCTTTCCCTCCAACATTTTCCCCGTGCCGAGCGAGCCGGGTATTCAATTTGTGTTGCATTAAGAAGCACTTGAGCAGAAATCCCACGCTATTAAGCTGGCTTGTGTGTAAACACAGCCCCGGTTCCTACACCTGCATCATTGAATCCACCTCTCTGGAGGTTTTCCTTTATTAGTTTTGTGACAGCCAAACGTTTTCTTGGGCGAGAGGGCCGGGGAAACGCTGCCTTACCCCTCGCCCCCGCCTGCCCAGAGGAACCTGGCCCTTATTGCTTTTGACCTTCCTTTTCAACTGCTCTGCCTTGAGAAATTTAACACTACAATTGTACCTCTCAGCCCTGACATCAAAATCATTGGCAGTTCTCAGAGAAATCAAGACCAGGCTCCGCGAGCGGTTATTAAAGGCTCCAAATGTTCACGTGTTTCACTGGGTCTAGAGGAGGGGAAAAAAAGACACTTCTCAAAAAAAGCTGAGCTCGTTGGAAACAACAACTATTGCATTATTAATTCCTTATTTGGAAGAAAGAAAAGCCCAGGTCATTCCTATGTAAGATGAAAACACTCTTGGTTTGAGTTATTCCACATTTGGAGCTGTTCACGCGATGCCAGATTAACACGAAGAAACGATTTATCTGAGGGAAAGGTGCAGACTTTGTTTATGCACATTAACTCCTCAGTCAATATGATTTCACACGCTAGAAATTGCATTTTTGTGGGGTTTGGTCATCTCAGGTTGGAGATAGGGTTCCCTCTGGGGCACAGAGATGAGTTTGTTGCTAACACAAGCTTTGACCAGGGCATGGAGACACCTCACTTCACTGACAGAAGGGCTTGTGGGCAAACAAAGTGGCTAAAAACCAGCAGGATGAAAACCATCACCATCAGAAAACAAATGTCAGATCAGCCCCAGAAGCAGCGTGGAGTGAGTTTATATCCAAACCTTTATGACTTCAGCAATCCAACAATCCCAAACTTTGCGTCCCAAACCCCATGTGCAGCCTGGCTGAGGGAAGGGAAGTGAGATAAGTGTTTCTCTTAATCCATTATTGTTATACTTCAATTTGCTTCTTTTTTAATCTCTTTTTCAAATTACAGACGCGTGCCAGGTAATGCCTTGAGCTGCTTCCAAGCACAACTGCACCGAAATCCCAAATTCCTTCAAAAGAGGCACAAACCC
The DNA here is from genome assembly GCA_013398055.1 of Ifrita kowaldi. Taxonomy (NCBI): domain Eukaryota; kingdom Metazoa; phylum Chordata; class Aves; order Passeriformes; family Cinclosomatidae; genus Ifrita; species Ifrita kowaldi. Next base: position 29,613 of record VZRS01006378.1, read on the forward strand.
AACCTCACCAACAGCTCAGGGCTTTGCTCACAGCCTTCAACTGCTGCTCACGTTGCAGCACCTCTGATGCTCAGCTGCTCCATGGGAAGGTCACCTCCTGCCTTTGGGAGGCTCGGATCTCATGCTCTGAGGTGGCACATTTGACTCTGTGTCTATTGAACAATTCCTGAGCCTCCTGAGAACCACAAGTCAGGGAGGGCAGCTCGAAAGCAGGAAAGTTTCCCATGGAAATTAGGAAATATAGATTATTTTACCTTCTGAACCACCAGAAGTGAAGCTCAGAGACAGGCAAGACATTTGTTTGGAGCTGAAGACAAGGCAAGAGCACAGCAAGAACTAAACTGTCACAAGTTTTAACTTTCAGAGGAGTCTGTGGGAAAGGGAACACTTTGAGCTAAATTTGTATCTCCTTTAAATAGCAGCAGGTAGTTGGGAGAGGACAATGGTGGAGAAATGGTTTATGTACCTCTGAGACAGAATGACTGAACCAGAGAGCTTTAAGGCAATCCACACACAGACCTGAACACCTTCTGCAAAGACACTGGATAGTAAAATCCTTTCCTGGACTCACCATCGCAGGAAGAGCAGGTGCGAGAGGCAACAGCTTCTCCAAGGGGCTCCCCACCCCAAAAACCCCAAATCAACCCCAAACTGGTAACCTCAACCCATCTCTGCCTGTCCTGAGGGCTGGGCTGGGGCAGAGCTGTGCAGATCACTCAGCTCCCGACAAGCCCCAAACTGGAAACATCCTCATGGTTTTTCCTTTTGCTCTTCACAGACTTTCCTTGCTCGGCCCCACACTATCATCAAACCCTTTCCAGCCCCAAAGGTCATCAGCAGATGTGGTTACTGGAGTTCTTTGCATGTGGCTTATTTTTCTTCTCCTTTTTTTTTTAATTAAACAAGCACACACAGTTTCCAACTGTCCTTCCTCCAAACTCTCGGGCATCCTTTCCCTTACATCAGGGACACGAGGGAACAGGAGCAGGCAAGGAATACTCTGCATTTCTGAGCAACAGAGCTACAGCTTGGAATGGGACCTGTGAAGGTTTCACAAACCTCAATGTGCACTGAAGTTTTCCCAGAAGAAAGGAAGCAAAACAGCTCAAACAAGAGCACAAAGGGTCTAAAAATCCCTTAATTCAGATGAGGGTCACTCAATTCACTCAAGTGAGCCTGACCAAGCCAGAGGTGTCACCTGAACCCTTCTGCTCTGGAGCAAGCTCAGAAAAACCAGCAGGAAGGGTGAGAAAGCACAGGTTTAACTGGGATAGCCCCATCTCCACCCGGAGATATTCCCCCATGCCACAAGCAATGAGGAACAGAAAGGTTTGGCACAAACTGTGCCACGAACCATGGTGGAGAGAGAGCTGGGGTCAGGCTGTGGAGGACAGCCAGGGGAGAACAAAATCACCTCAGAAAATCCAGTGGTTTCCAATGCAAAATCCAACCAGGTGGGACCTTCAGCAGCACAAGTCACAGGTCACTGAAGAGACTTCTCACTGCACTGCAAATGTGGGAGATTTGCCAGCCCTGGCTGCAGGGAGCCACCAGCCTGGGCCAAGTGAAATCCCAGGGATGGGGCAGTGCCCTGAGGGCTGGGGTTCCTCCCAAATCTGTGCCTCCATGGACCTTCTCCAGCTCAGCTTCCCTCTCCAGCCCGACTCCAGCAGGGGATGCAGGAGCCCAGCCCAGCTGGCAAACTGCAAAGGGTTTTCCTGAAAGGAAGGGTCACACCCCAGCTCTGGTACCTGCAGCAAGCTGGGAACAGGCAGAAGCTGTGACAGATGATCTCAGCAGGGAATTGGTGTTCCTGCACGACTTTCTCCAGCAAAAACAAATGGGGAAAGAAAAATAATCAAAGGAAAGGCCAGCTCTGCTGGCCTGGAGCAGAAGGGGACATCTGCCCACGTCCATCTGCCACCAGCTCCACAGCCCGGCTTTGTTTTTGGTGGGGTCACTTTTCTGCCATTGAAGCTCCCTGAACTGCCTCACCAGGACACCAGGGCCAGACAGGGAAAAAGGTGGGAACGTGGGGAGAAGGAGCAGGCAACCACCAGCTCTGCTCAGATGCATCACTAAATTGTCCCATTAGGCTCTTAAATCACTTGGGAAAAGATTATCCTTTGCCTCTGCCTTTGTTTTTCGCTCTGGCAACTGCTGGGATTGCTCCCTCCCTACTTAGATGGATGCATTACAGCACCAAAATGCTTCCAAAATGTTTCAAGCATCACATGAAAAAAATAAATAAGAAATAGAAATAATCACAGCTCAGTCAAACGAGCAGAACAACAACAGCAACAACCTCACAGTTTCACTGATCCATCTGAACCTGCAAGGACAACTTCCCCTGCAAGGACAACTTCCCCTGATCAAGGAGAAGAGGCTGCAGCACAAAAAAGATCATATTGTGTTCGTATCAGTCATTTAAGGTCAGATTAAGTGTTCTTGAAGGCTGGTCCATGTGTCTCCCATTTTCCAAAGTGCCCTGCCTGCCCAGGAATTGTAGGAACTTTTGAAAATGGGCTGCTGGCTCCCAAGTCCCTGGGATGCTTGACCGAGTGGTCAGGAGGGCTGAGATTTCCATACAAATTGCAAAGCTCCTAAATGGCTTCCTCAGCACAGGGCCGGGGGTGGAAACGGGAGAATATTTAATGATTAGTTCCTTATGGCTCCCACATTCTTGAAGCATATTTCTTGCAGTCCCTGGAACACTCCTGCATTCTTGATTGCAAAATGGCAATAAGTGATTTCCTTTAAAAGCCTTGTCTTTTATTGGAATACTAAAAATACCCCACTAGCCCCACTGCACTGCACTCTCTCTCTTTCCTGGACAGGCCCCATCAACCCTGATGTATTCTATTTTGAAGACAGCAATAAACATTTCAGCATGGGCCGTTCAATCCACTTCATAATAGATCTTGCATTTCCAGTGGAGCCCTTCTAGCACCATAAATCATCTTTACACAGACTTAAGTATGAGAAACTCCAGCTCAAAAGCAACATGGATGGTTTTTTTTCTTTTTAGAAATTAAGAATGGGCACAAAACAGTCAAGAACTAAATGTGTGACAACTCTAAACATGAAACCACTGGGCTGACCCTGTAAACCAGGGCTGCTGCAATGCTCAGAGCCACACCATGCAGAGCTGCTCCAGTCAATCCACTTGATGCAAATCTACCTTGGTGGGGTGAAGTTCAGAAAAAATTCCCTGCACATCCACTCTGGGAGACTCTGGCTGCTGCTGATTTTAAAAGCCACAGATGAAGATTAATGACACGGCACGTCTGAACTGCTTCCACACACCCAAAACTCCTTTTGTTTTTCCAGTCCATACGGACTGGAAGCCCAAACTGTTCTCCCCTCTGCTCATGATGTCTGTCTCCATCTGCTACAGACCTCGGAGAGCAGCTCAGAGATAATTCCAGGTACGCAGCAAGGAGGCTCCTGCCTGAGCCAGGATCGATGTCCCGGCTGAGCCGAGGAGCTTCTCCAGGAACAGCGGCTGAGCAACCGCGACCAAGAACGGCGACAGGAGCAGCCAGCCCTGCTCAGCCTCCAGCGTCACAGCCTTTGTGTCCCCAGGAGCCAGCAGGGATGGAATTCCAGCAGTGCAGGGTGCCCAGCCCAGCAGGGGAGGGGGTCCCCAGAAAGGGGAGGTCTGGCTGGACAAGGTGCCCGAGCGGCTCCGAGCCGTTTCCCCGGCACGGTCACTTCTCTCCACACGAAGGGGCTCTGCTGGGAACCTGACCTCCAATCTGCTGCTCTCACCTTCACTCTGCTCCAGCCGTTCCCCTGAAGTCCCTGCACGCCCTCAGCCACAGGCTGATCCCCACGTGCTGCATGGAACACAAGCTGCAGCCTTCGCCTGAGCACAGCCCAGCACAGGTGGGACGTGGTTACTCCTCTACAGCCCCACAGGAAAGTGAACCTGACTTTGGTGTTGTGGCTGGACAATCCCACCCCTGCTGCCACACGGATGGCAAACCCCCTGTTCCATGGGACCCAGCCAGCAGCAGGCTTTGCTGGGCATCAGCTTCCCTTTCTTGGGTGAATCCCACCTCACCAAGCCCTTCCCCACCTGCAGCCGGGCCCAAACTGCAGGGTCTACAAAATAACAGCAGCGTCTGTGACAGGAATTTTCCAGGCAGGCTGACAGACCTCTGCAGAAACTGGGGTGAAACCATTTGTGCAGAGTGGTATTGGTGTTAAAATCAACGAAGTTTCACCTCAATGTTTGTCTTGGGAAGATGCCAAGGGTTTTTTTCAAGCTGTTGTTTTCAGTGGATTCATTCCATGAATTTTATCTGGATGCATCTCCTGCTCCAACAGCAGGATCTGGTGACCACAGCAAGGACATGCTCTGGAGAAAGACACCTGGAGTCATTGCTCATAAAAACATCCAGAGGAAATGGATCATGGAAGGTTCCAGCACAACTTAGTGGTCCTAGCAGGGTCAAAGTAGGGAGCTGGGCTCAATGATCCTTGTGGATCCCTTCCAACCTGAGATACTCCATGATTCCACGATTCCAAGACGAGGCTCAGGCTGCTCAGGGCTTTGTCAGCCTGAGCCTTGGAAACCCTTAAGGACATGGAGCTGCTGAGGGATCCCACACCCTGGGTGAAACCCAGCCAAAGATGTGCCCACTGTCCCCACCAGCCCCTGCTGCTCTGAGGAGGGCACTTCCCAACCCACCCAAGCTGCTTTGGGAAGCCCAGCACAGCAGGGAAATGCTGGAGTGGGAAAGTGCTTTTTCACCTCAAACACAACCCTGAGGAAAGGGCAAGAACCTTGGCATCTTCCTGGCTGGATCTTTAAACACTCAGGTGAAACTTTAACACCAATACCACTTTGGATTAGCAGTGTCTCGCCCCAGTTTCTGCAGGGGTGTAGCAGCCTGCCTGTAGGATTCCTGACATAGATACAGCTGTTATTGTGTTGAGAATTGTGTTTTCACAACTCAAAGAACAATCCTGCTTTTAGAAACTTGCTCAACCTTTGGCAATGCAGCCTAATCAGCAGAGAAAACTGCAGAAACCAGCAACCAAATACTCCTTATTAATGCCATTTACAGCTGCTAACAACTACAAGAACCTTCTAAAAATGCCAAGGGAAACAGGGTGGGTGAAACAATCCCTTGCAAACAACTGAGCCAATATACACAAGAACTGTGATAAGAAATTAGGTCTGACTTGCATAATCACTTTAAAAGTTTTTGGAAAATGGAGTCTAAAGAGCGGGAGGCTGATAAAATAACAGAGTTCAGTAGCAATGCAAAAATTTCATGCCGATGAAGTAGGGAATTCAATCCTTGCTGAATTCTTGACATCATTTAGATGTTAACAGAAGTTTCTTCTCCAAAAAAAGAAGGCAAGGCATCTCTTAAAGCCCACACACAGATCCCTGACTCCTATATGCAGAGTACTACACAGAACTATTTTGGTTTAGGACGACTGCATTGTCTCATGTGTCAGGATGACTATTTGATTTTCTTTTATTTTTTAATTTCAGCCTCGAGCAGAGCCAAACCTGTACAATTTATGCACGTGCAGTGCAAGAGGTCCCCTCTCATTTTGTGTTTAAAAAAAAAAAACAGAAGAGAAAGGAGGAGGGAAAAACCACAGTATCATTTCATCTCTGTACCTTCCTAAAACCTGAGAAGTTTATAAGCTCTTTACTCCAGTTCCCTGCTTTTGCCTCCCCACATGACAGCTCCAAGCTGCCCCAGCAGCTGCACAGCAAAAATCTTCAAAGGAAATAAGGAAATAACTGCTCTGAGAACAAAGTGCTGGGGAACCCCTGGCCTGGGTGACACGAGCAGGTGGCACTGCTCTGGCACTGTGACACTGCCAGGGCACAGCTCTGCACCCCCCTCCCAGTGGGGGCTTCAGCAAACCCAGGAGAGCACTGGGAGAACCTGCAGCAGGGGAGGGCTTGGAAAACCTCCTCTGTTGCCCAGAGCAGCTGTGGCTGCCCCTGGATCCCTGGCAGTGCCCAAGGCCAGACTGGACACTGGGGCTTGGAGCACCCTGGGACAGTGGAAGGTGTCCCTGCCCATGGCAGGGGAGGCACTGGATGAGCTTTGAGGTCCTTCCCAGCCCAAACCACTCTGGGATTCTATATTTTGTGTCATATTTTCCTTTTGGAGAACGTTTCCCTTTTTCAGCTCCTTAAGGTTATTCCTAGATACGTGTGGGGTTGACAGAGAAAAATGATAAATATTTAAGTTAAGGAAAAAAGATCAGTGTAAGCATTGGAGCCTGCTATCAAACAAACAACCAGCATAAAAATACTTGGGAGCCAAATAAGTTGCCTGATTTACTAATTTCTTTTTTTTTCCTGGAGTCTAATCCTATGGTTAAATCTACAGAGCTTTTCCCCTCACACTTCCAGGGGGAGAAGAAACCCTCCCAGCAAAGAGGCACATCAGTCTCCCTGGATCATTTGTCTGAACCCTGCTCCTGCCCAAACACGGGATGCTCCATATGCTTTTGCAATAGCTCTGTTTTGATAGAATTACCAGCACTGTCCCTTATTAATCATGTTGCCACTACAAGTCCCACTGGAGTGTTTGCTTATTCTAAACTTTTCCAAACTCTTCCAGCTTCCTCTTCATTTATTAAAAGCCCGCTGAAGATGACCACAGTTAAAGCAAACCTCTGCTACTACAGAACAGAAGGGGGAAAAAAAGAGGGGAGAGGGGGAAAATCACCTTTAACCACGACTTTTCCTCTATTCCCAGAAGAACCTCCCCCAAACACTGCTTCAGTCTTTGTTTTCCCTGATTGTGGAGCCTGAGCCGTGGCTATTTAAGGTAGCATTAACATTCAAGGAACACTTTCCTGGATGTTACTATTTGAGCCGGGATCATTGGAAGAAATTTGGTATTGGCTCAATCCCTCAGTGCCCCGAAATCAATGAGCTTATTCCAGCCCGTAAAGTGTTCTTACAGCCAGGCTGAAGTGCTTTGCTGGCCGGGGAACAAAGCCCTTGGCACCCCGCGGGACTGAACCCTGCTGAGGTGCAAGGCGTTTCCAAACACTCCCAATTAACTAAAAGAATCCACAATTAAGAAAGTCGCAGTCCCTGGGCTGACAGAAGAAAGGGAATGTTTAGCACAGCACGCAGCCCTCCACAATCCCGGCACGGGAACGGCGAGCGCGGCCAAGAGTAGGTGGGGGATAAAGAGCAGGAGTGTTCCTGGGGGTCCCTCGGGAACTGCTGGAATCCTGGGCTTCCCCACGTCCCTGCTCCGAGGCTGGGAGCACCACGGACGTGGAACTGGCCTGAGCCGAGCTCCAGCCCCTGCCCTGCTCCCGGGAGGCTCCGTGGATGCCACGGATCAGCCCCCGCTGCGGGAAGGTCCCGCTCCCTCCCAGCACCGCCAGTCCCCATTTCTGATCCCGGATCTGAGGAAGGGGAATCTGCCTGCAGTGCAGAGACAATGCTGCCTGGGAAAGCCTTCCACGTGGGCTCCTATCGGGAAGGTCCCCATTTATCCCCCAGATTTCACGTTGTTTTGAGGACTCTGCTGTCTGCAAAACATTAACTCAAACCAAGTGATACAATTCTGCTAAAATTACACTCCTAAGCCAACTGCGTCTTTCTGAGTCACAAAACAAATATGCCTTTCCATGCACTTTTGGAATTGCAACATGCATTTCATTCTGATTTTCTCCCAGCTCATACAGAGTTTACATAAATGATTTTTCATGTTTATCTTTCCTCACAAAAAGCACGGATCACGTTGGTGCTACGCTAACAAAAGTGGGCTCATCCAGGCGTGGGGCAGCAGGGAGAGGCCCCTTGGCTCTCCAGGCTCCTCCTGGGCCTGCAGACCCTGCAGCCCAAGCAGCCTCCAGCCGTGCTCAGATGGACTCCTCTTGGATGCAGTCATTCCCACCGGGAGCTGGAGGCAAAGCCCTGCGGGATCTGTGTAGAGGACTGGAGAACTCTCCCAGATGGAGAACTCAGCGTGGGCTTTCCACCTCTGGTCCAAGGCTGCTTGCCGGGAGTCCGAGGACAGTGGCCAGGAATGGGTCTGAGCTCACCTGGGGGGCTGTGACCTGTCCAGCACAGGGGCAGAAGCAACAGACACCCCTGGATCCCTGGCAGTGCCCAAGGCCAGGCTGGATGGGGCTCGGAGCAGCCTGGGACAGTGGGAGGTGTCCCTGCCCATGGCAGGGGTGGAACAGGAAGATCTTCAAGGTCCCTTCCAACCCCAGCCATTCTGCGATTTGTGAAATCAAAAATAGGCTGGAAACCAGAAAAATCAAACCAGCTCAATATTAAGAAGATGGAGCTGAAGCCCAACATCTGCACCCACCTTGGTGGCAGCTGGAGACCAGAACAGGGGTTTGAGACAGACTCACAGAAGATTCCCTGCCCTGCCAGCACGACCCCACCTCTGAGCCACCCAGGGGAAAAGTGACACCACGACTCCTGCCTGGCGTCACCCCGCCAGGGCTGTGCGTGAATGACTCTCGAGTCATGTCAGAAGAATTTTTTTTAAGGTTTCATCAACTCCTGCCTCGATCACTTCAAAAGCTCGACACTGCACACGCACCACTCCAGCAGGAACAAAGTCATCTGCAAATGGTTAATGAAATGCATATTAGGTGCAAACCACTGGGACTGCAGTTAGATGCCTGGCAGGGTTTGATTTCAAGCAAGCCACAGAACATGACAGTAATTTAAATAAAACCTGTACAGTTTATCCAGTGCTTCAGCCTCTCTTTCTGTCTCTGCTCCCATCCAAGCCAGCACAGGCTGACCACGTACCCCAGAGCCCATCTCCAAGCAGGAATTTTACTCACAGTGTTTGGCTTTAAGAGCGGGCAAATTAAAAACAGAGATGAAGGGATGCTTATCCTTTTATTTTTAGCATAATCGAGGTTTGGTGGGAGGGAATCCTAATAAAATTGAAAAGACAACACTTCTAATGGAGCATCCTTAATTTTAAAATGAAGAGGTGGATGCAGTGATTAGTTTTTGCTTGCTAGCAGCTTTTTTTTTGTTATTTCAATACTGTGGTTTTCATGGCTTTGAGAGGAGGTTTTTAGCAGGACCAGCTGCCAAGAACATCTCCCAGTTAGCTGCTTTGGTCATCAGTCAGTAGCTGCCATAAGCACAGCAGTTCCTATCTGCAAATCCAATAATTCTAGAGCTACCAAACATCACTTTCCTTTGAGATTAGTTTTGGTGGAGAAAAACATCCTTTGGAAGGCAAACCTTTTTTTTTTTTTTTTAAGTATTTTAGCTATCAAAACACATGGTGCAGCCTGGAATAGGGCTGCCCATAAAAGCTCTGCTCCTCAGCCAGTGAACATGGGAAACCACCAACTCCAGCTGCTCCAATTAACTCCCAGCATCTTCCTCAAAGCGCCAGACAATCCCGGGCTACTTGTCATGCAAACAACCTGGGGGCTTCATTCTCCTGGCAAGGCAAGAGGAGGGGTAAATGACTGAGTTAAGTAGATTACTGGGGAAGGAGTCACACTCAGCGGCCTTACGAGATGATTAGACCCTGGGAAATTCACACCCCAAATCCCCCGGCCCTGATAGCGCACATTCATTACCAGCTCCAGGATCCACCGCAATCAGGAACCTTCCCTGGCAGCATTAAATATTCATTTCCCAATGAACTTCCATTTCGCTGTTCCCCCCCCCCGCCAAAAAAGGAAGATTGTGTTAGAATTTTACAGGAGAAGAAGTTGCAGCAGCGTTCAGCAAGCCAGCAGTTTGTGCTAAAACAACTCTTTTCAGAAAATCATCAGCGTTTTTGGAGCGAGCTTGGGACCAGCAGTGTCACCCAGACCGGTGGTAAGAGCCTCCACGGGCACCTGGGACTGCACAGGAAAGCAGCAATTACCTGCCCTGAGCACCGAACAAACCCAGCACAGCAGCTCCTGCAGCCCAAAAAGGGGGGAAATAATCCCATTTGTGGCAGGAAAGCCAGCGGCTGCTGCAGCGCTGGGGCCGGGCTGTGCTTCCGTGGGAGCGAGACTTTGAGGTCCCAGTTAGGGTCTGGCTGCCCCCATGGGAGATGGGTGATGCCCCTCTCTGCACTCATCATGACCTGACAGAGCACAGGGACTGAGGCTGGGCATTAATGCCTGGAATACTGGGAGAACTGGCAGCAATCCTGACTTTTTGCCAACTCATGACAGCGCGAGGAGCGGGTGTTCCACAGAGGCTTCAGACACGGCTTTATAACACTTCATGTCACAAAAGATTCCAAGTTTAACAGGAGTCTATACAGCATTATTCAGCAACCCTCCATTATCCCATGAATTACAAATCCCCCATTTTCTGGATCTATATAAAGCAAAGGGTGTAACCCCATCACACTGGAGAAGGTGAGTGTGCCGAGAGTTCTCCCTCCTACCTGTGGTATTTTTATCAGAGATGTCTTTAAAAATATTTCTCAAAAGAAAGTCTCTTATGCAAGAAGTTAGACAGCTGAGGTCTCCTGAAGTGCAGTCTAGTTCCATCAAAGGCAACTCCAGCACCAGGGATGGTTTCACCCCTGGTACCTAAAAGGATAAACTGCACAAACCCAGTGACCAACCTGCTGAGAAGGGCTCACATTCCTGGAAGCTGAGTGGTGGGAGAGCTCCGAAGAAGGAAAGTATCACGCTAGGTATTCCTGCTGAGAGACTTGAGGCTGTTCAGCCTGGAGAAGGCTCCAGGGAGACCTTAGAGCTCCTTCTAGTGCCTAAAAGGGCTCCGAGAGAGCTGGAGAGGGACTTCAGACAAAGGCATGGAGTGACGGGGTGGGGGAATGGCCTTAAGCTGAAGGAGAGTAGGGTTAGATGGGATACTGGGAAGGAATTCCTCCCTGTGAGGGTGGGCAGGCCCTGGCACAGGGTGCCCAGAGCAGCTGTGGCTGCCCGTGGATCCCTGGCAGTGCCCAAGGCCAGGCTGGACATTGGGGCTTGGAGCAGCCTGGGACAGTGGAAGGTGTCCCTGCCCATGGCAGGGGTGGCACTGGATGGGCTTTGGGGTCCCTTCCAACCCTGACCCTTCTGTGATTCTCTAAGGACCCAAGAACAGAAATAACACATTTCCTGCCCCCCCTGATCCCCATTTCTTTCTTGACTAATGCTGAATGAAGGCTTGAAAAGGAGATGGGGTTCCCCCCCCGTCTCGGAGTCACGGAGCCAGCTCAGGGCTGATAGGAGCCACCACAGGCAGGCACTGAGCAGAGCCCAGGCAAACCCAGCCTTACCTCACGCTGGGCTCTCCGTGTCCTGTGCCAAATCAAGCAGGAAGCAGACGACTGGAACTTGTCCGCTGTAAAACTTGTTCAGTCATATCCCATAAAAATACCTGAGTGCCCACCTACGGACACCATTCCCTTCTGGGAGCTGCCACCTCAACTTCCAGGCCATTTAACACCTGAATACTCCCCAATTCCAGGCCCTCTGATGACTTAACCATGTCCTTATTGCCAGAATTAGCAGGACAAAAGATGGCCACCAAAAAGCCATCAGCACCACTTTGGTCTTCATTCACACAGCAGCAAAGGAAAATCAGTTCCACTCTTCCTTCCCGGGAAGACGATCTCCAGTGCTCCTCTGGCAGCCAAAATACAGCACGGATTTTGTACAGCACATGGGCAGGGACACCTTCCACTGTCCCAGGCTGCTCCAAGCCCCAATGTCCAGCCTGGCCTTGGGCACTGCCAGGGATCCAGGGGCAGCCACAGCTGCTCTGGGCACCCTGTGCCAGGGCCTGCCCAGCCAGGATTTTGGGCAGGTGCCGAGTGCCTGAACTCAGCTCTCCCTGTCTCCTCAGGGCTGGTACAGCACAGAACACAGCGAGCCCCCCCATCCACCAGCTCCTTATTTCAAGCAGAATCCAAAGCCCTAAAGCCTGACTCTGCTGCAGGGACACCAGCACAGCAGCTCCTTGGATACACTCTGGGCTGGAGCAAATCCAGAGGTCTCAGTGGAGGATCCTGGCACAGGAACAGCTTTTCATCACTGGGCAGGGCTGCCTGATCCAAACTCAAGATATTCCTGTCCAAGACAGTTTCTCTGCACCCACCAATATTCACACACAAATATGCTGTGACTGCTCCAACAGGGGCAGAGGAACACAGGGGAGGACTGAGCTCATCCTGCATTCATGGGCAGAGCTGCATCCAGAACCAGAGCAAACAGCATCTCCCAGACACCACAGGTGATGGCAAACAATTAAACCACTTAAAGGTGGAAGGGGCTCAGAGGACATGGCAGAGGAACCAAGGGAATGTTAACAGTGCTGTCGTTACCACCAAAACCAGTAAAGCAGAAGCAGCGACGCTGGGAAAGGTGCAGAAATGAAGGAATTCTAATTGCAGCAAAGGGCTGAGGTGCAGTGAGAAGGCTGAAGAGCCACTTCTCCCCCACATCCCCCATCCACACCGGCAGGTCTAGTAGAGAATGGAGATCAGCTTTAAACCTCTCCCCAGCTCCCAAGGGATCTGAGTGTCTTGTCCAAACACACCGTGCCAAATGGAGTGTTCCTAAGTCTGGAAACACAGAATGCACAATTCACAGGAAGAAATCCAATCATCTCATCTCAGGAAACTGGGAATGTCCCTGTTTATGGCACTGCTTTGCCCTATGTTGTAAAATACCCAGCATGAATCATTTGGCACTGCTGCTGTTTCTCTAGAAGGCCTAAACACGGGGCTTTTTCCCCTCACTTTTGAGTCTTTAATTCAGTATCAAGGTGGGAAATGAGTATTTTTGCATTTTACTTAAATGCCAGAAAAACATTTGCTGCTTTTCTAGCAGGAATGAGTCACTTTGGCTCCAACAAGGTGCTTTTCCAAAGCTTTTTAGCAGCACTGTCACCTTGCTAATGCTCTAGAGCTAAACACCAAACATTGTCTGCTGGGATCCCCCAGACTTTATAAACACTGCTGTGGAACCAACCCACCCAGCCCTGCAGGAGCTGGAAACCTCAGAGCTCAATAAAATCTCCAAGCTCAGGGAGAAGCATTAAAGCCAGGAATATCTTCACTTCTGGAGAGGTTATACTTTCCAAACACCTGGAATTTGGTAGATTTGGGACAGTTTCGCAAATATGCCTACAATGTTCAAAATCTACCCCTCATGACACGCTGTGCTGTGTAAACCACTTGTCTTTTTCCACAGGCACCCAGAACCAAGCAGCCAAGGGGCAAATGCCAGTGAAACTGCACATTTCCTCTGCCCCTGCCCATGCTGGAGCACAGGGAAGGGCAGGAGAAAGCAGCTCCCACCCACACGTAGGGACCCCCTTCACAGGACAAATACAACATCTGAATTATAGCACGGCCCTGGAGCTCCTCAGCTGAGGCATTGAAACAGGCTGGCAGAAACTAGGGGTGGGTGAATGGTATCCCCATCCTGCTCTGCTCATCCTCCACCCCAAATCCCAGCTGGCCATTCTGGGAGCCCTCCCCAGCTCCCTCCACGTGTGGAAGAAGTTCCTTACCCTCAGCATCCATCACAAACTCCTGTCTGGGCTCAGATCCCCAGGCAGCCCCACCACCTCCCTGTCCCACCCCAAACGAGTACCAAGGCTTCTCCTTGGGTTCATTTGCAATTTTCCAAAGAGGTAAATGAAGAAGACCAAGTGTTTCAGTGTGGATCCAGGGACGGGAGGCTTCTCCAGGTGCCAAAAGCCACCTCTGGATGCTGTCCAAGGAAATCTTGCTCAGCAGGCCAGGACCAAGGGCCACACCACATCTCTGGGAAGTGATGGCTGCAAAGTCTCCAACCCCAAGTCACCACGAGACCTGGAGACACCCTTCCCACTGGAGTGGGAGAAACACTTTCACTAGACACAAAATACAGAATCATGGAATGGTTTGGGTTGGAAGGGGCCTTAAAGATCGTCTCATTCCACCCCCTGTCACCTTCCACTAGACCAGGGTGCTCCGAGCTCCATCCAGCCTGGCTCTGAACACCTCCAGGGATGGGGAACCCCAAATCCATAAACACACACCCAGGCACCAGCTACGTACAAACCGGTGTTCGCCCTTTACTGGGACAACCTCTGCCCCTCCATTCGGACAGATGAAGGGCCCTGCAAGGACAAAACCCTTCCTATCCTCAGGAATTACTTCTGTTTCCCCACACAGGCAGTGGGGTTGGGGCGGGGGCTGGCTGTGGCTGAGGCAGCTCAGCACCACACCAGGGATGAGCTGTGGCAGTGCCAGCCCCACTCACGGCTCTGCAGTTTGGCACCACGGCACGGGAGCCGTGTCCGTGTGCGCGTCCCCTCCAGCCCAGCCCCTCTGCTTGGGGGGCCCGAGCTTCACACGTTAACAGCCCCCTCGGGACAAAGCCTGGGAGTTTCTTAATTAAGTCCAAGTGAAAGGCAGCCCACAAGCATCCCACTTACATCCCGGGAGTAGCTCTGTCTGGACTTCAAACGCCCGGAGCACTGCCCGGCAGCCCGGCCTCAATAGCTGCTCCGGGATTTTCCTCCTGTGAATGGGAATGCCCGGCCTCCTCCCGGCCTCTCCAGCCTCCTCTCATTTCCCTCCCGTTTTAGACGTGTCTCTGGGATAGAGAGGAGGGAACAAAGGGGCTGCTTGTGTGTCAGGAGCCCTCGGAGGGGCTGTGCTTCAGTCCACCCTTCTCCAAAGCAGGGCAGTGTCTGGAGAGCTCTTTAGGAGTTTTCGTCTCATTAACATTTCCATGAGGGATCAAAGAATATATTAAAAAATATCTAAGTACAATTCCTGCTACAGAACGGGAACATACAAAAAAACCTGCTCGGATGCCTTTCCCTGATCCCTGGCATTATTGCTGGATAATTCTCTCCTCATGGACCCAGCTTTTATTCCCACCAAACCCCGCAAAAGTCTCGGCACATCCATCGCACCAAGGCCCTGCTCCCCTGCACTTATTCCATCATCAGGGCCGAGCTGCCCCACGTTCCTCCCAAACAGATCCCGGTTATTCCCTGGCAGCAAGTCACTGGGAGCAGGGATTGCTTTAATGCTGCCCCTCGGAGCAGCTGCCGGGGGTGGGCTGGGAGCTGGGATGAATACTAAGGAAGCACTGAGGCATCGCAGGGGGACGGGGCAGGATTTTCTCCTGGGAGGAAGCAAATCAGGGAGCTCTGCGTGTCCCAGATGAGCCTTTTCCTTCCTCCTCCTCGGGTATCTCCTCGCAGGAGCCCTGCCCGTGCGGGAGCTGCCGCCCCTGGAGCCGTGTCCGGCCCCGCCGCAGGACCCACACCCGGCCCCATCCGCGATTCCTCCCCGGCTCATTAGGGATGCCCAGCAACACCCCGCAGACAAAGCCACGGCAAACAAAGTGTGGGGAGAAGGGGGAAGGGGGGAGAAGGGGATTTTTTTTTCCCTTTTTTTCAAAAGAAAGGAGTGCGAAGGAATTCCTCATTCACTGATCTGTAGAATACATTAATATCCCAAGTGTTGGCACAGCCTCCCATGCTCGGGGGAACAACAATGCGAGCAATGACTCCGAGTCTGGGATCTTCAAATAAACCACCCCTGCTGTCATGGCCACCAGGAAAGAGAATAACAGCAATATTAGCTGACCTTCATTTTGTTGTTTCCCCAGACCTGACTGCTAGACCTCTGTTTGCCTGTTACTAGGATCTCTTGGCTGAAAAATGTGAGCATTTCCTAGACGATAAAGAGGCAGTTTATTAGGTAAATAAACCAGGCCCTAAGCAGCCTCTGCTGCTTGATAATGAGGAGGGAAGGAAAGGCCCAGACCTCCCTGCACCACCTAAAATAACCCCAATCAAGGCTCTCCAACTACCACCACACGCATATTTTTCAACAGACAGTTAATGAACAAGAGAAGGTCATTCCAGCCAAGCCAACTTGTGCTCAAAACCATTTGCTGAGAAAACTATAGGCCATAAAAATCCCAGCAGGCACTGTCTGTATCCTATAAAACTGTCCCTCTGTGGAAGCAGAAAGAAGTTTAAAATAAGTGTATTCTTTCAGGCTTCTGACAAAAGAAAGCATCGAGGGGAAGATGTTTACAGAGCAGGGGTGGGAAGCAGAGACCGGGGACACCCTGCACCATTCCCTGCTTCCCTCAGCCCCGGGAACCACAGTGATAAACGTAATTAATTATCAGGCCCACACCGACCCAAGGGTGAGGTGCAAGCCTGCAGCACCTCCCTCAAAAGGCTACTGCAAATTAGAGGCAAGTTTTCCAAGTTTTCCCAATGCATCTCACAGATAAATGTAATAACCAGACAGAAAGGTTGGCTTGGCAAATGAAGTTTCCACTGAAACAGAGCTGGTGGTACTGTTCTCCTTGCCAACAGAGCAATGTTCTGGTGCAGGTTTTTTGAATATTTAGGAGATCAGTGTTACACAGGAGCTACTGTGTGCTACAATCCCTCTGGGGACACAACCACAATGCAGCCAGCGCCCCACCAGTCACAGCCTCACACCTGCAGAGCCCAGCACCCAGTAGAATGTCACACCAAAGTCCCAAGGTGATCATCCTGCAGCAGAAGCAAACCCCTGCCCTCCCCAGCCCGCATTTCTGAAGCAGACAGGCTGCGTACTCCAGCAGCCAGCCCCGCCGTGCTGCTGCAGATCTGTGGCATCCAGCTGGGCTTGCGAACAACTGTGACATTCCAGTGTCATTCCTCTGCTTTCCCCGGGAAGGTGTGGAAGTCACTGCAAACAGCAGCTCCAGGGATGGCACAACAGCTCCAGCGTGAGCTCCCGATCCTTCCCCACCCAGCCTGTTCTGGGATTGCTCCGACCCCTGTGCAGGACCCTGCACTTGGCATTGCCGAGCCTCCTGAGGGTCACAGGGACCCACCATTCCCAGTGGGGCTGCTCCCACCTGAGCCCCACATCCCACCCATCCCACAGCGCTCCCGGCACCCCGAGCACAGCCCTGGAACAGGGACACACAGATCCCTCATCCTTTCCCAAAACAGAACCACCAGGCCCAGATGCAGGATGAACGTGGCTCCCTTAACACTCTGCTGGGAGCAGGACTCCTGTGTTTGAATGCCACGAGGTGAACACACATCTTGATGCACAAGTATCTTGATTTTCACTTTAAGTCAATCCATTTTCTAAAGCAACACCAGAAATGCCCCCTGTCCCCAGACCTGACAAACCCCCCACAAGAGCGGGGCTTTCTTACTGCTCTTCCCATGTGCCTGAGGACACTTTTCCTCCAGTCCACTGGCAGGAATCCTACTGCACTTTCGCAAAACAAAAAATATTTGAGATCACAGCCCCTGTTGATTTATATCCCCAGATTCTGGTGGGACCAGCATCCTCCATGCATCTCACAAAGCCCTGAAGAGACAACATAACCACTTGTCCCTAGCAGACTAATTTCTCCACTGACCACATCCTCCGTGCATTGTTGTGTCCCTGCAGCGCCCGGGGCTTGGGAAGCAGAATTCCAGATGCCGGACCCTCGCTCTGCCCAGGCCCTGTGTGCTCAGCACAGCTCTGGCTCGGGGTGGATTCAGGGTAGCACGACCAAGAGAGGCTGCAAAAGGCCTGGCACTCGGGAGCCAAAGACTAAGGCAGAATTCCAGCCTGCAGGAACTACTGCAAACATTTAACCCAGATGATTTCCCCCCTAATTTAGATTTTAACATGGCACAAAATCCCCGAGCCTGAACACCGTTGTATTTCAGCTCCAGATCGGGGAGAGCAATTATTTTGTCATTGAGCATATTAGGAAAGAAAAGGCAGAAGGAGGCAAGTTTGAGCCTCTTTGGTCATGTACAAATTAACACATTTCATCACCATTTTCAGAAATATAAATTAATGATTTAATTCTGCAACACGTATCCTTGGAAACCAAGCTGTAAGCAGTCGCCCTTGGATATTTCACACAATTCCATTTTTTTTTCAATATTGAAATACAATTAATTGCTTGGCCTTTTGCAGTGATGGACAGCTTGGGTGAGCAGGGTGCCCAGGGGCTTGTTTCACCCCCAGATTTGTAGGATCTCACTACATGGGTTGACAACAGCTGCTCTAAATCTCCTGATAGGTATGAACAGGCACTGGTGAAGTTCAGTCTGTTTGGACAGCTGCATATGCAAATGTAATTAAGAAGATGTCTATTGCCTTTTGCTCCCCCTCTCCCCTCACCCTGTCTCCTGATGGGGAGGGATGGCATTTCACTGCTCCAGGCTTCAGCCTCTGCCTGATTTACATCTCACAGCCCAGTCCCAGAAATGCCACTCTCAGGGTGTCCTTAAAATCAGGGCTGTCTGACCAAGCTGAGCAGGATGGAGGCTCCAGAGCAAGCCAAGACTAGGTAAAAGGGGTAGAAAACACTGGGAGTGCACTGAGGGGAAATCAGATCACTCAGAGCTCACCAGGTTAGCTGGTCAGATAATGAATTTTCTAGACAAAAGAAGTGAGACGGATCCTACCCACACAGACTTCAGCAAAGTGATACAGCACCACATGGGAAATCCTGAAATGAAAAACTGGGGATTAGCAGAACTGGAAGGGCAGGAAACTGGTGAAAGGGGAAGCAGCGTTGAAAGAAGGATCAGAATGGATGGAGGTCACCGGCAGAGCTCCTCCAGGAATGGTCAGCAGGCTGATCTTATTGAATATTTTTATTAATGACCTTGGCACAAGAAGTAAGTGTGCTAATGAAATCTGCTGCTGACACAAAGCTGGAAAGCAGCACCAGCACACAGGAAAGCTGGGACTGAACGGGGGGAAAAATGGGGAACTGTGAAGATGAATGGAGGAAGGCTGAAATTCCACGGGATGGGAGAGGAAGCCACGCAGTGGGGAGAAACAATACTTTATGCCTGTGTTGGAAATAAAATGAACTTGAGTGCAAGATGTTCAAGAGTGAGGAAGGCCCAAGCAAACAACTCAAAACCAAAATGACTGGGGCACCAACACGCTGGAATTGCGGTATTTCCAACAGCCAGAGAAGTGCTGGAGCTGCTGGACAAGCCAGGTTATAGAGTTTACAGAAACCCAGAAACGTGAGAACGCTTCAGGGATGCTGCACTTGGTTCCCGTGGTTAAAAATCCAAAAAGTTTAAATAGGAAGAACTGTAAAAAAACACTTGGCAGAAAACAGATTAATTTAGGAGATTAAAATGTAATGACACTTGTTCAACCCTGCAAAACAAAAGCTGGGAGGGCACACCGAGTGATCTCTTGGACATACATATTTGAGGGGAAAAAAAAAGGGGGGGAAAGAACTATTCAGGACAGCAGAACAAGGGCTGCACGTGGGCATCATGAAGTATCCCTGACAAGTCCAGGCTGGAAATAAGTTTATGACCATTCCAGCCTTCCAATAGGAGTAATGGGGGGGAAAAAACAAGCTTGTTCTCAGAAATTTATCTTGAAGGGATCCTCTGACCCAGAAGGCTCTTCCCGTCCTTTCCTGCTCAACACACACAGAGCTGACAGCACCAGGACATGCTGTGCTTCCCACCTGGAAGGGGAGTCATAAAGCAAGTCCAAACCACCTTTTTTTTTTACAAAAAAAGCGCCTCTGTTTATGACTGCTTGGGTCCATTCTCTTTCTTTTCAACTCTTCCTGCAGGGGTAACAACTCAGAACAAACTTTTCAACCTGTTACAGTGGAAGAAGCTTGAAGGTGTCCTCGAGGGTCGGAGCACTGAAGGCCCCTTGCACACCTCCTCCTCCTCATCCCTGAAGACTCCGCGGTGGCAGAGCTGCTGCAGGAGTTTGTATTTGCCCTTTCCTGCCCTTTGGTGGTGACTTTGCTGCTGGCCCGGAGCTCAGCCCGGCGCTCCTGCTCTGTCAGGTTCCGCACACGCTCCATCTCTGCCTCCTCCCCTCCACGGCTTCTCCTTCTCCACGGTCTCGTCTGCCACGCTTCAGCTCCCGCACCTTCCAGGCCTCCCCATCGTTCTCGTCATCTGCACCGAGTGCATCCAGTGCTGCCAGTGGCTGCTTGTCCTCCTCCAGCTCCTTCTCTGCTTCCTCTTCTGCAATCTGAAGCGCGTACTCGCGCCTCTCCTCTGCCATCCTCCTTTGCCTCCTGCTCCAGGGCTTCTGCTTCTCTCTCCCGATCCGTGATCTGGTCCTTCCCGTGGATAAAGACCGGTTTGAGACNTGACTCGCCCTCTTCTCCAGACCGCCCCTCACCTCCCACCTCCATCGCTTCCATCTCCTCACTTTTCCTCTCCTGTGCTCGCTGATGCCTCATCCCGCGCCGGCGCTCAGCCTCCTCATCACCGATCTCTTCCTCTTCCCTGGTGTCCTCCAGGCACCGAGCTTCTCCCCTCTCCACTTCTGAATCGCTTTCTCCAACCTCTTCATGCTCCACGATGTTGCTGTTG
>VZRS01006378.1:51380-105661 GCA_013398055.1 Ifrita kowaldi
CCCGCACCTTCCATCTTTCTCGTCATCTGCACCGAGTGCATCCAGTGCTGCCAGTGGCTGCTTGTCCTCCTCCAGCTCCTTCTCTGCTTCCTCTTCTGCAATCTGAAGCGCGTACTCGCGCCTCTCCTCTGCCATCCTCCTTTGCCTCCTGCTCCAGGGCTTCTGCTTCTCTCTCCCGATCCGTGATCTGGTCCTTCCCGTGGATAAAGACCGGTTTGAGACGTGGCTCCACTCCATCTCCGCTGTCTGTGTACTCCTCGGACTTGGACTCTGACTCGGACTCTTCTCCAGACCGACCCTCACCTTCCACCTCCATCGCTTCCATCTCCTCACTTTTCCTCTCCTGTGCTCGCTGATGCCTCATCCCGCGCCGGCGCTCAGCCTCCTCATCACCGATCTCTTCCTCTTCCCTGGTGTCCTCCAGGCACCGAGCTTCTCCCCTCTCCACTTCTGAATCGCTTTCTCCAACCTCTTCATGCTCCACGATGTTGCTGTTGCGGTGTCTCAGCTTTATTCTGCCGGCATCGCCCGCCCCCAGCCAGGGCCGTTTCAGTGCAATATTCCGACACCCAGCCGCATCCTTTGTTTCCTGATTGCCCCATTTGTCCCTCAGGCAAAGCCCTCCCCCCGTATTGTCCTTCCTCCAGGTAGCAGATGGGACAAAAGTTCGCTAAAAAAACCCCAAACCCAGAACAAAACTGAAGGAAGGAAAAATTATAATTCAAAAAAAAAAAAAAAAAAAAAAGAAACTCAGGAAAATACACAAGTTGCCAAGAAATCTCATCCCATCAAAGGCTGGACAGGTGACTCAGAGCCAGTGCAGTTGTCAGGGCAGCACTGGGGAGGAATATCAGAGTAACTTCTCCAAGAGTCAGATTGCAGGAAAGGCTGATTTCATGGCAACTGAACCAGCTCCTCCTCTCCACTGAGAAAAAAACAAATGGATGGGGACTTGCTCATCTAAACACACAGGATATGTCAGAGGAACAAACCTGAGCAACTGCCATCATAATTTATAAAACAAATTAAATCCATGGCAAAAATAAGCAAAACTTAAAACACAGAGATCACAGAACCTGGCAGAAGAAGGCCCCAGCCTGCATGAATCATTATTTTCTACAGGAAACCTTATATAATCCAAGCTACCCTGTTTTAAAACAAACCAAACCTTCCAAAAACTCCAATTAATGGGTTTAGCAAAGCTCTGTTTTTAATTCAGGTGTTTTGGTGATTTAGTAAGATTTAAAAAAAAAAAAAACAACAAACCCCACCTGGTACAGATTAATTTGGTGTGGTTTACACCTCGCTTTTGGCATCCCCAGACCCTCCCTGGGAGGAAGGCAGAGGGGAGCTGAGAGCATCTACCTGGGGCTGAGGGAGGTGATTAGATTGCATTGCCATCTTGTGGAACAGGAGGAAACCAGGGACAGGGAAAATGCTCAGGCAGTGGGGTGCTGCTCTCCAGGACACAGGCCCTGCCCCAGAAGGGGATCTGCCGTGGCTGTTCCTCATCCTCCTCATTTATCCGAAAGGGCAGAGGGATGGATGCACACGGGGAAAACATGGTCTGCTGCCCTCAGGCTGCTTGCAGGGGGAGGGACACAGACTCATCTGTCAGAAATAAAAGCTTCCTCTTTCTTTGCTTGTTTTTGCTGTGACAAAGTCATGATTTTCGGGGTTGCTTCCCCGGGAAACAAAAGCAGCTTTTCTCCCTGGCTGCAGGAGAACCACCAGAGAGTGTCTGGGGTAGGACCAGGAGTAGAACCAGCACTGCCCAGGTCCCCTCCCCAGTTCATGGTCTGGTTCAGCAGGACCTGAAGAACATTTCTGACTCCACACACGGCACAGCTCGGATTCAACCACCTCTGCACAGGTCACATCTGCCAACAGGGCTCCCAGCTGTGGCCTGAGTTACTAAAATCCCCTTGGCTCCCCCAGACACAAACACTTGAGGATGTTCTTATCACAGCCAAAGCCTGGCATAACCATCCTCTCTGCAGGGAGCTGCCTACTTGTGTCTTTAGGGAAAATAACCAAACAAAAAATCCCACTACAAAACTCAAGCATGGGGGGAAAGTTACCCGAAAGCACCAAAGCCCTGTTGCCAGCCAGGCTGGGAGCAAGGGGAGGAGTTCACTGCACTGGTTCTTGTCTCAAGGAAGGCCTGGACGTGGCACTCAGTGCTCTGGGCTGGTGACAAGGGGGGGATTGGGCACAGGCTGGATTCAATGGGCTGGGAGGGCTTTTCCAGCCTCACTGAGTCTGTGGTTCCATGAACCCTGGAAATCCAACCCAGCCAGGTGGATCCTGTGATGGATGGGACCTTAAACTGGTGTGACCCACGATTTGGGTTGTACCTTACTGGACTCACTGGGGCAGGAACCACCTGACCCAGTGTGGAGAAGCCCTACAAGCAGCAGTGCAAGTGCAGCACTGACCTGAGCTGGCTCTGGTGCCCAACAACCACAAAACACCAGCTCACCTGTCCTGAGTGACCACCAGCATCCAGAGCTGTGGACCAAATGAACTCAAGGAACATCTTCTGGACTTTTATGGGTTTTTCACAGACATTTCCAAGGGGTGGCCCATAGATTGCAGGAATGCTTCCTGTGGGGACAGGGAGAGGGTGGCTCTGGGGGGCTGGGGTTAAACCACGACATCCTCCAGCATCTCAGCATTAATTATACTTCAATTTACTTGCAAATTTTTAAATGCAGTTCTTAAGAGGGCATTCTGAGGGTTAAAGTTTCTAATTAAAAAGTTATTGAGAAATGGCTAGTGAGTGTCACTCTGCAGAAACCCCTAAAGGTGCCCAAACAAGGACAAACCAACCCAAGAGCGCCGGTGGTGAGGCTGAAAAGTCAGGACTGTGCACGCAGCCATTCTTGGAGCAAAGCTGGTACAGGCAACCTAGCCCTTGATTGATGATTTGTGTGAACACTCTGGTGAAAGCTCAATGCAAATTTCTGAATTCTAAGAAACTTATATGTCCCACCAGCCCTCCTAATGCCCAGCACTCACTGGGAAGGACTAAAACAATGCCAGGCAGTGTGCAAACATTTGCCTGCAGATGACTGATGATTTTCAACAATAATTTCATAAATGCAGCAGGCTGGAGTCTATCCCGTGGTTATTCTTCCGCTGCAATCCCTGGGAGTTCCCCGTGACACCAGTGTGGGGCTGCCCGAGGCCACCAAGGGAGACAGGGCGGCCTTCCCCGGGCATGGCGGGGGCTGGCGCTGTCAACAGCTCTGGGGCCAGCGAGAAAAATAGCACTGAAAACAAGCTGTGAATGGAACAACCCACCCAGGACAAGCTGGGGGTTTGTGCCAGGCCTGAGCACGGGCACAGGGGCAGAGGCTGCCCCTGGGCCAGGCAGGTAATGCCAAGGGCACAGCCCAAACCACAGCGGGCACTGGGAGCAGCCCCCACAGCTGGAAATGAGGTTTGCATGAGAGGGAGATGTTGAAATATTGATTAAAGTTGGGTTTCATCAGCAATACTTTGATTTTATGATTACACTGGCTGCTAACAAAGACACACCCATTAATGCATTACATTCCTGCTTGTAAAACAGGGATTATTCCATTATTCCAGCCAGTGTGCTCCGCTTGTATCCGCAGCCCGTGGCTCCAGCACAGGCACTCATCAGGAAAATAAAAAGACATCATGATCTCAAAAAGGAGGGAAAAACACACCAACAGCCACATGCTGGAGCAGAGTGGAGACTGGGTCTGAGTAAGGGAGGGGTGGGCAAGGGGGAAGGCTGAGCACTTCACCCTGCTTTAAACCCACAGTGAGACACCAAACCCAAAGAGTTAGTGAAGATTTTATCAATTTAAATGATAAAAAAGCACTCTGACATCGTCCCCAGCAGGTGCCAGTTTTCCTGCGGCTTGGCCTCATTCCAGGGATAATCATACGTACAGGGAGGGTATTTCTCATCCCAATACACCAGTTCATTCCAGTGCCAGGCATAAGGGTGGAAAAGGGATGGGAGGAATGCCATTAAAGCCTGTGTCCTCGGCATTATTGTTCTCAAGCTCTCGCCTGGGCAGCAGGAAGCAGCCATCTGAGGCAATATGGTGTTTACTTATGCCCAAATTGTTAGGCAAACACAGGAAGACCTATGGGAGCAGAGGGAACAGGCACCGGAGGCAGCACTGCTCACCAAAAGCAAAATGTTTTTCAATGTGCAAAGGGTGAGAGAGGTCACCCCCAAGGAATCCAGCCCGGGATCCTCCCAGCCTTCACTTCTCCCATCCTCCTCCTCCTCCTCCTCTGAAATTCCCCAAGCAGCCAGGATGGGCTTCCCGAGTTAAAGAGACAGGCTCATCATGCAGCAACGTGGCTGGGGCAGCACTTCCATGAGGAACCTAAAAATGGGGAGAAATCCCTCCTGGGAGCCACGGGACTGACCCCCTGCCTGCCCCCCACGTCACGCTGAGCTGCCCTGGACTCGTGCGGAAAACGAAGCCACAGGAATTATGGGGAGACTCCAAAGGCACACGGGGGTACTCAGCATCATTCACGTGCACTTAGTTTTAAATTAAATCCATCTTGCATCAACATTCAAGATCTAAAATAAAAGAGTCAGTCATGAACTCTGCAGTCACGCCTTTAATTCCATCTGCAGTTGGTACGAGAGAGCTCGGAGACAAATGACTCTGACAAGTCAACTTTAACCTTCAGAAGAAGCCACAGGTTTTCATCAACCTACATCAACCAAGCTTTTGAAAAGTTATCACTGATGGAGGACCAAATAAATCCCTGGAATTGTCAGTGCTGGAAAGATGCCTCATTGCCAGTCTAAGCTCGGGAGCTTCTGCAGCCAGAGCCTCACTCCACAGGATGAAATCTCCCATCAGCCACAAGCAGGTATGTGACCACATCAGCCCTTGGCTTTCTCTTTACTAAACTACATAAACCAAATTTCAACAAATTCAATTTCTGACTGTAAATCAAATTTCTGTAGAGCATTGTGAGTCCTCTAGCACAACAAAAATGAACCATGGACACCAGAACCAGACATGGTGCATCCAGAACTGAACTGCCACCACCTCCCCGGGGACTTCATCCCTCTGTCAGTCACCCTCCCCACATAAAGCAAATTTCTGCCATCACCCACAGCATCCTCTCCTGGTCACTGCTAGCAGCCCTCAGCTCTTCACCCAAACCTGCCTGTGATTACCACCTCTCCCTGGCTCTACAGAGAGAGAGGCCAGTTTAGCTTTAGCAGCTTGCACATCACTTCAGGAGTCACCAGGAAGGGTTTCGTGCCTGGCAGGCTCTGAATGCTGCTGGGTTAAGAGCTCATCCCTGCAGGACATCCCCAGGAACGCCCCTGCGGCCTCGCTCCCCGCTGTGGCAGCTTTGTCAGAGCTGGTAGCAAGTTTGTGTAAAGCTAATTAACATGCACCGCTCTAATTTCAAACCATTTCAGACAATCAGGATATTGTGCAATTCTGGAGCGAAATGGCTCAAGGAAATCAACTGCACCAGCACTTCAGCACAGCGAGTCAGAGCTGCTGGAGATGTTTGGAGTGCTGGGGTTTGTGCCTTTGAAAGAAGCTGTCCTCGGGGGGGAGCGCATTGCACAGCAATTAGCAACAGTTAATAACTGCACATCATTAGTTAAGAACTGCCCTGGTATTGAATGATTTGTGCTGAAGCCATTTCCTACCGCAGGACGCTGATTTCTTGTCCACCATCTTCACGTGCCGTGTCTGGTTGCGCAGCCGGTCATCCGTGTTCTCCACCAGGTTCGTGAGGTCGTCGATGATCTCTGGGGAAAGAGGAACAGGAGCATGAAATCTGAGCCCACAGCGTCCCTGCTCAGCCACCCTCCTGCTGGAGGCCCCGGGATGGGAACCAGCTGCATCCTTCTGTCCTCCAGTGGGACAGACCAGTCTCACACGGCACGGAAAGGTCCAAATCCTGGGAAACACCGCACCAGAGGCTTCAGATTCAGTGCAGTGCTCCACTGCAAGAGTGGAGGAGAAAGTACAGCCTGAAGTGGAGGAAAAAACACAGCCTGAAACAGCAGCATCAGTCTGGGAGGTCAGGGAGTACAGGACGGCAGCCATAAAGCTGAGGTGAATTCCCTCACTGAGCCAAAGTGAGGGAATTAGTGCCTATGCTATAGGAATTCTGGAATTTCAGTCCCTGGAACAGCATCTCAACACTTGGCCACGACATCATCTCTGAACCACATCCAGAAGCACCATCTCCATAACGGTTTCTGAGAGCACTCAGTGCAGTCCTGACCATGCGACCACTGAGGTCACTAAGTCCTGCCTTGGTTCCCTCCTGGAGCTGTGGGTCTGGCAGCTCTCCCTGCAGCCCAGAAGGTCCTCTGGGAAAAGGAAAGTGGGCAAAGTTTTCCCTACATCGAGTTTTAAGAGAGGAGAAAGGAAAACTTCAAGCCAACTCACCCTCAACCTCCTGTAACTGACGGCTTTAATTTTGTCCTGGAAATCAGAGCTGGGACAAGGCTTACACTGAGAGTGGTTGATGGGATGGCTGAAAATTAAAAGCCACACTCAGGCACTAAATTTCCCTCTCACTGCCTGTTATGCTCTGATTTCCTTGGAACACACAGCCAGTGCTTCTGGTGTCTGCACACACCATGTCTGGCTGCCCTCGGCGCCGCAGGTAGGAGAGGCTTCCTTCGTGCATGATAAATCAGGAGAGGACAGCAGCCAAGCCCTCAGTGCTGCTGCACAGCCTCTTGCTCTGGTTACACTTCCAGCACTCTCCCCACCATTGATCCCTGTCTCTGTAAGTCCTGCCTGCCTTTGAGGCAGGGCTGGGGACAGTGGCCGTGCCCTCGGCTCCTCTGTACTCCAGCAGGTCCTGGTACTGCAGCTCTGCCCTGCTGAAACCCTGGGTTCAATGGCCCTTAAGCAACAAAAGCAGAAGTCAGAGCACACAGCATCCAGTTAGCAAGATAAAGCCCAAATTTATGGATCATAACCCTGCATGGATGATGGCAGAGGGTTAAAGAATGTTCAAAGAACACAACTCCCGTCAA
The DNA here is from genome assembly GCA_013398055.1 of Ifrita kowaldi. Taxonomy (NCBI): domain Eukaryota; kingdom Metazoa; phylum Chordata; class Aves; order Passeriformes; family Cinclosomatidae; genus Ifrita; species Ifrita kowaldi. The sequence continues at coordinate 58,414 of VZRS01006378.1, forward strand.
CAGGACAGGGCCCTTATTATTAAGCCTTTATAGTTTTGACTGTATTCTTTCAAACAAAAGATTCCCCAAATGTCTCTACAAGGAAAAGGGGGGTGACAGTGACGAGGGCATTCCTTGTACCTCCCAAACTTCCCTGTGAGACAGCAAGGAACCCTCGTCCTTCCCAGGGTAGTGCCAGTGTGTGACATTAGTTCTTGCAGCTTCCCTGCCGTCATCCCTGTGACACCAGGAATTGAATGGGAACGGTTTTCTCCACCACTCACCTCCCCACAGCAGAAGATCACAGAAACTCCTGAGCTGGAAGGGACCCACCAGGATCATGAGTCCAGCTCCTGGCCCTGCACAGACACCCCAACATTCCCACCCTGGGCATCCCTGGCAGCGCTGTCCAAACGCTCCTGGAGCTCTGGCAGCCTCGGGGCCGTGCCCATTCCCTGGGGAGCCTGGGCAGTGCTCTGGGGGAAGAACCTGTTCCTAAAGCCCAACCTAAATCTCTCCTGACACAGCTCCAGCCGTTCCCTCAGGTCCCAGATGTTCGTTATGGAGGGTATTTATGTTCTCAGTCTTATCAAGGAACAAGCACTGTATCAAACACAGATAAAACCAGTCTGATCGTAACAGAGAGATAACAAAAACCACATAAAATTATCAAAGTTCTGCAGGCACAAAGGAAATGTCCAAGGCACATGGAGCACGGAGGTTTTACTCTCCCAGAGAGCTGAGACATTTAAGCATCATCCTTCCCGTGCATGTTTCCATCTGCTCCACAAACACCCTGTCATCCCCAGTGAATCCCTATGTAAAATGATATCAGCAGCTAAAAAATCCCGTACTTTGAAAATATACAGCTTTCCTAAAACATGAGCTCCTGATTCATGTCCTGCAGCCCAAACCATCCCTGTATCCCCACGAAGGGAGGGCAGAGGGCAAACATCAACCACTTCCCTGTGTTTTATCCTCTGGATCCGACCCATCCACCCCATCAATGCTGTTCTGTTCCAGACACAAACCCTCCATGTTTCTAAAGTTGTTTGCAATACTTTAAATTATTGTCCATCAATATTATTACACTCAGTATTGTCCATCCTACACCAAAACACATTTTCCCAAGGGATGGGAAGCATTTTGTTTGAGCTACAAGGTTTGTTCAGTTTGCAGTTCAGATATTCACTCTCCTCCCCCTTCCACCCAACTTTCCCAGGTCTGACATCTGCAAAGCCAACAATATTTTGGGGAAACTTTATCTGTCCTGCGTGATTCAGCACACAGGAAGAGCAGGACAATGCTGCCTGCAAGGGCAGAACTGCTCATGTTTGCCTCTCCATGAAAAAAAAGTGCCGCAAGTTCCCATCGTTGTCAAGGACAAAGTGATAAGCATGCTTGGGAAACTGGAGACTTTCTTCTGCCAACACTGACCAGACCCTCCTTGAAAAACATCCTGGTGAACAAGCTGTAGCTAAATGAGAACAAATGTGAGCAGGAAAATTTTCTGTCATCATTTCAAAGCCCAAGGCACTGCAATTTGGATTGTGTGTAGAGCCTCTCCTTTCCCATCCCCCTGCCAGGACTCATTTCTGAACCAAAGGGCTGCCCTGGACATCCTGGAAGAAGCATTTCTCCATATCTAGATATATAAACATGTTTTGTGACACAGCCAGGTGCCAGGGGAGCAGGGCACTTCACTCAACACACAGCCCAAAGCTCAACAAGCATCAGCCCTTCAATGTCACAGTTGAGACCTGGAGAATTCTGGAGTGCTCATGGCAGGACCTGGAGCTCTGAGCAGCTGGAAAGGGGAGGAAGCACAAGGAGGTTCTGACCCCACTCCCAGGTGAACCAGAAGTCCAGCCCAGCAGGTTCCCCAGGCAACCAGAAACACCCAGCAGAGAAACATCCACCCACCCATCCATCCATCCATCCATCCCTCCATCCTCTGCACCCACCAACCCCCTGTTGTGGTGACACCCAAGCACAGGGCAGTGCTCGACCTCCCTGTAAATGAAAACATTTCTCCCCACTCCAAAGCAAAGGAAATCAGTGCTGGATAAGGCAGAGTTGAAAATTAGTACTGAATTTCTAAGGTGGGCACCAAGTAATCCATGGCTAAGGAAGTCCTCAGAGCACTGAAACCTTTCCTGACCCACCTGCAACCCCCTCTGCCCTTCAAGCTGGCAATTCCCTGTTCTATCACCTCCCATTTAGCTGGCTATGCAAGGCACAGGCTAAAAAGAGATGGAGAGAGACCTGGAAAGAGGGAAGGAGCCAGGTCCCCCCGTGGGGAGGGAGCAGACGGGGAAGGCAGGCTGGCTGCTGGTGACCTTCCAAAGGACACTCCTGTAACATGGCACTGCAAACCACAACTCAGCCAGGAACACAAATTTAGCCAAGGTCTCCTCTCAGGGAAGCAGGATCTTGAAGCAGAAGATAAAAACCCAGTGCCCAACCCCAGCACTAAACTCAGAGTCACTTCAGCGCAGCTGAAGTGGGAGAAGTCTGAAGGTCAGTGCTGGAGCTGAGCTCGGCCAGGAGCTGCTCCATCAGCAGGGACTGCTCAAATACCAGTGTCACAGCTGTCCCCACCCCTGCACACGTGTCCCCGTGCTGCAGTGCCAGCCACCAGCCAGGCAGGAGGCTTTGGAGCTGAGCAGGAGCTGAGGCAGCCCAGCATGCCCTGTGGGAAGTGGCCGGTCCCCTTAGGAAGGCAGAGGCACTTCCAGGTTTCCTCACCCTATTCCTGCCAGGCCGTGGCAGGGAAGCACCACCTGTCACTACAAATCTGGGTGCTTCTCCTGGTGATCCAAACTCTAAAATCTGGGATGGAGCCCTCAGCAAGGGCAGGATTTCTTCAGGTATGTGTCAGACAGCAAAATAATGGTGGGATCTGAGGTCAACACAGACACACCTGAAAGCAGGACAAAAGTCATGGCAGGTCTTCACTGTGGGGACAGAAGCATCCTGCAGTGCTGCCCTGGCTCCTGCAGCCATGGACAGGGCAGGGCAGGGCAGCCCCTCGGGACACTGGGAGCAATTCCACATATGGGATTTACAAAGAAAACGTGCAAGGAGGGAGCAGCAAAGCCAGCACATGACAGGAAAAATGTAGGTTGATATATTCTGAAATACTTGACTTTTTTTTGGTTCAAAGTCGCACAGCAGCAGTTTTTGATCCTAGGCAATGTGTTTTGGACAGTGCAGAGCAGGCTGAGCGTGGGTCCAGGTCAGAAGAAGCATCCCTGAGGAAGAGGTGGGAGAGGCTGGAAGTGCAGCCCTCTCCCATTCCAACATAATTCTGCCTCCCAGGAAGGGGAGAGGTGTTTGCTGGAAAAAGCCTGAGCACAGTGAGGAAATCCTCCTTTTTTTTTTTTTCAAAACCAAACACCAAATTAATTTTGGTTTTGTTTAGTAACTTGCATTAAACAAATTTTTGCCCATATAGACGAATACAAAAATCACTTGACCAGGTTGGACAGGGCTTGGAGCACCCTGGGATAGTGGAAGGTGTCCCTGTCCATGGCAGATGGGTGGGAACGAGATGAAATTTATGGTCCCTCCCAATCCAAACCGCTCTGGGATTCTGTGAAAGGCTAAGAAAGATGATCTTTAATATCTCTGAATTAAACAACTGCATTACAAGCCACACAGGTATCACATCTTGCTGTTCCCAGTTTCTGGGGTCCATCCACGTGTGTGTGTGGTTTCACAAGGACTGTGTTAAAAGTCACTCCCAGGGTGTAAAATCCTTCCCTGGAATTGAGGGAACAACCACCTGGCAGCAGCGGTAAGGGATTTATACACATCCCTGAAACCACATGTGCTAAGAGCTAAAAAAATAAAGATTTATGCAAAGGATACCAAGGGAAGACAGATGATAAAAAATTGAGCAGAAGAAATTGTATGGGATCCTAGGAATTCCTCAGGAAAAAAAAAAAAGCTCATTCCTCATTTCCTTTTTTCTTCAGAGACTTTGCCGCTGCCACGAAAATCAGAAATGTTCTGTTTTAATTCCTGAAATCACCGATACCTCCTGTAAAAAGCTGGTTCTGCTTCTCTCCAGCCACGGCATGGATAATTTCAGTGCCTCCCGTGGGACGGGAGTCCCCCAGGCTGGAGCTGTAACTCATCCCTGCAGGAAGCGAGGGCAAACCTCAGCTGAGCCCAGCCAGGGGCCGGAGCAGCCTGCGCTGTCCAAACGGATCCTTTTGCTTTTCTCGTTTTGTGCCGGTTTGGCCAAAATCTAGCAATATATCCTCCGAGAGAAAACCAGGCTACAGCCTGGCTCCCCTCAAAAGGCCACGAGCTCTGGGCCTGGGTTTGCCCGCAGCCCCGGGAAGCAGCACAGCACAGCACAGCAGAGCTCCTCCGGCAGCACTCCCTGCTGCCTTTCCCATATTCCCAGCGTCTCTGCTGACATTCCTAACAACCCTTCCCATCCGTTCGGGACTCCTCTGGCAGCCCCATCGTCTGTGTCAGCTCAGCCATCAAGTCTTTCTACAGCTGGCCAGAAGTTTTCCAAGGGAACAGCTTCCCCTGGAAAGCAACGGCAAAGCCAGCCCAGCCCAGAGCGCTCCGCGGGCCGGGCCCGCCAGCGTTTCACCTCCTCGAGGGTGCCCTTTGTGCTGGAACTCCTCCCTGACCAGCCTGAAGTGAATAACCAAATGAAATTCTGTTTTGCCAACAAAACGAGGAGCCCAAGCTTTTCCAGAGAGCCGGAGCCCCCATTCCAGCTCTTCCAGCCACTCCGTCTTTCCTCCCTTTCCAGCCCCGGAGCCAAGGCCCCGCCGTGCTCCCGAGGGCAGAGGAGCAAATCCACTGTGAGGGCAAGAGATCCCACCACAAATCAATATTCCACCGTCCTCTGCACAGCCCCAACAGCAGCGAGGACACCGAGTTACAGCACAGGGATCAAGGTGCACATTCCAGCCAAAAAAGTGTCACTTTGGAGAGTGAGGGGCAGCACAGGGACACGGAGCTGATCCCGTCCCTCTCAGTGCCCTCCGCAATGTTTCTCCTGTTAAGAAGCTCCTTCATGAGGGAATAAACACCTCATTCTGAAGAAATGAGCAGTTCCTTACGGGAGTGAAAGCCAGGCAGAGGCAGAGAGCATGAGGAACTTTATGTTTCATTTTGCAGGAGACCATGTGGGGTTTCCCTACTCTTTCCTCACTCAAGAGCAGGAAAACGGCCCGGTTCCTTTCCATCCTGTGACTCTGTCTCTCCCCATGTCCCACACAGCTGCACCACCCTTCTGAGGGTTTTTTTTTTTTTTTAAATCCCTCTTATTAATTCATGGAATTCCTTGGGAAGGATGACCATCTCTTCCCATGAAGTGGAACAGGTTTTGGACTTCTGCTTGCATACATGACTTGACACTAATTGATTTTTGTTTGTTTGTTTTCTTTAAAATGCATAAAAAGCCACATTTGGTTTTGGCAGTTCCATCTTTGACCTGCACCCATTCTGTCTGTGGAGTGAGAAACCCAAAAGCCAAGCGAAAGTGGCCACATGAAATTCAGCACTGGAAGAGAGAAACAGATCTGGGGTTTGATCAGTTTAGCAGAGCAGTGCTGCTGACCACTGACCAAACATTTCCTTAGAATTGTTTGGATTTTCCGTGGATTGAAATTTATGGATCACTCAATAGCATTTATCAGTGAGTAATGCACCTCCATGGCCTACCCCACTGAGTCATGGAAGACTCCAGTCAGCCTTAAGAAAACATATAGAGAACTAAAATTCTGACACAAAACCAATTACAGTATGGCTGGAATTTAGTGGAGAAGCCAAGCAGGCTTTCCCTCCCTCCTTCAGGTCTCTGGTGCCTCAGGAGAAGAGCTGGATACCAAAGAAATGAATCATATAGGGAATGCCAACCTCTATATGTCCAAACCCCATAATTACATGTTAATAAGAAAGCAAAGCATTGTTCCAAGTGCCAGGGCTATGAAATGAAGACTGCAAATAATGTAAGTGCATCAGAAACCTGAAGAACCTCAGCACAATGTGCCAGCTGTAATGTCAAGGCAGAGTGAAAAGAGAGAAAACACAGTAAAAAACACAAAGCCAGGAATCCTAATTCCTCTCCCTGGCTGCAGCCGTGCCTGGTTTTTGCAGCCCCTCCGAGGTGTGCAGCTCCTGGTGCCAAAGGCAACACAGGAGTGCACTCCTGGCCTTCTCCTCCTTCAGCTCCACCTCAGATCCCAGTGGTGCTCACTGCTCCCCACTCGGTGCCGCTCAGGACACCAGGACACCGACACTCCTTGCTGGGATGAGTTCTGCACTTCAAGCAAAGACCAAGATTCCTCCCTCCACCATCCCAAATTTAACTGAGGACATTTAATCTCTTCTTTGGCAGAACTTCCTGCAAGCATTAAAAACCCAAAAAATACAAACTTGTCCAAGGGGTCAAACCAACTTGTTCCTCCGTGTTCCAGCTGTCTCACTCTTTAGCTCTTTTAATTAACAGGGATCCTGATGGTCCTTGGAGACAGGAGGGTTCAGAAGTTCTCTCTGGGCTCCTGCTGGGAATGTGTCAGGATGTGAACCGGAGGCAACCTTTTCTAATTCCTACATGAGTATTTTTGTTACGAAGGTGAACACAGCAGTGCCAGCGCTGCAGGGAAGCCAGAGGGGATCTCACCCCCAGTGCCTCCCCTGCAGCTCCGTGGGGTCCAGGTGGAACAAAGACATTTCTCACCCTTCCCCATCGCTGCCCTGCTGGCAGAGGAGCGGGGCAGGAGCTGTGTGCTGTGTCCAGCAGAGCTGGCAGGGAAGGACGGCTCTTCTGCCCTCACAGCTGGTGACAGCTCCAGCCCTCGCTCCGTGCCCAGGTCACATCCCGAGGCACTGGATGCCTTCCTGGCAGAAGGTCCTGCTCCTCCCAACAGAGGCTCCAGGCCACGCCAGCTTCTGCCTCAGGAATTCTTCCAGAGGAACAGCAACTCCTTCAGGACAGGGACTGCTCTTGCTCCCCCAAGTTCCTGACAGCAGTGACAAAGGCACAGACTGGAAAGAACGAGCTGCTCCAGAGCCCTGTGCCCTCTGCCTGCCTGTGGTAAGTGAGAAGCAGCCCCAGCACCCAGCTCAGAATGCCCAGGATCAGTCCACACCTTCCCCCCAACCAAACCCTCACCACCCTCAGGGCTAACACGTGCCAAAACAAGAGGAACCTGTTTGTTCTGCCACAGAAAACCTCACCACCTGCTCCAAGGACATGTCCAGGACCACTGCTTCCACCACACACCACCTTCCACGCTGCATTCATCCATCCTAAAATATCTGACTGTATCTGGGTCAAACTTTGATACCCCCAAGCAACACAGAACACTTCATCCTCTCCAAAGCAGGTCCAGGAGCAGCAGATGGTGATTGGAGAACGCATGGAGGTGACACAGAGCCATCCAAGGATATCAGCTGTAGAAGCCCTCCCCAGCTCATCCACAGCTACAGAGCAACACTGGGAAAACAAACACTGCTATCAATTCCAGCTCACAGAGTTATTAGTTAAGAGTTGTTATTTTAAAGGCACACACTGAGAAGTTTTCCCTTCTCCAGCTGCTTATTTTGTTTGATTCGAACAAAACCCATGGACATTAATTTTAGCTGTACTTAATTGAATAATTTCTCCGGGGAATGGTTCAGGGACAGTTTCAAGGCAGGCTGTTTCCAAGAGCCATTACTAATTGGCATGTACCCCAGCCCCAGTGTGCCAACCAAAATAGTACTTTTGAATGTTACTGGAACTGCTCTCAGCCCAGATGTGTTGAGAACTCGCAGTGATACAAGGCAGGCAAGAACTATATTCACATGATATGGCATTCGGAGTTTCCTCTCCCAGCTATCTGTGAGGAGATAAAAGTCTCCTTCCCTGGAAGTATTTGAGTGCAAAGTCATTTGTTCCTCCCCTTTGCTCCCAACAAGTGACCCTTCCTTTTACCCACCGTGTTTAAGGCACAGCAGCACAGTCACCTGAGCTCAAACAGCCCTTTAGAACAAAAATATTCTTGTAGGAATTGTAAAAAGTTGCCCCCAGTTTACAGCAGTGGCTGAAGTCCCCAGTGCCACACACCCAGGGCACTGTTCTGGGCACTGCAAGCTCATGGCACTCACTGGGCTCTTTGCACTTGTAATTAAGATTTATTTTTATTCAAATCCCAAATCCAAGTGCCCCACCAACACAAACAGAGATTTTGGGGCCAGGCTATCAAAACTTCCAGCAAAATCTTCAAGTTATAGGGACAATGTCATCAAATTATTTTCCTACAGATGTGACTCTGGGAAAAAGCAAGGAAATCCTGCTAACAGATAAAATACCCATAAAATCTGCATGTCTAGGAAAGCCTGGAGCACTGGGAGGCTGGAAGGCTACTTCCATGGCTATAACAAATCCCTGCCAAGCAAAACACTTTTCCTGCTACAATGTGTTTGTGCTCTGCAAACTTACAGCAGAAAATGAAAGGACAGAAGCTATTTCAGACTCCACATTTGTTTGTTTTCCCTTTATCCAAAATCTAAGCAGGACTTTTTAAAATACTGCCTTCAGAAATTGCTGGTAACACTCACCCCTGCTTTCTTTTAGCAATTTTTCCCAAGTTTTTACACCATTGCAACCCTTTTCCATAGATATCAACAGCTTTCATTACAAATACACATCAGTTGCCACAATTTCCTAAGGTGGTTTAGCAAATCCCCATAAAACACTGTTTGGCTACTGAACACCTCGAGCTGAGGTTTCCAGTCCATTTCACAAAGAAAGAAACCAAAAACCCCCACCAAAATACCAAAATACCTACAACCAAAACAACCAATGCAGATGCAACATTTAGGGTAAAAAAATTCCACTGGTCAAGTCCTGGCTCTTAATCATGGGAGGGCTGCCATGAGCCTCAGAATTCCCACAGCTTCTTGAATACTGGGAGTCCACACAACCTTCTGAACGACCTCAATGTACAGAGCCAGGGGAGATGCCACCCTGCAGCCCATTCCCACGCAGTGACAGTCAGTGACAAACACAGCAGAAGAGGTCACAAGGCCAGCAGGACAGATCTTCCTCACCAGCCCACCCCTTACACCCACAGGAGCTGAGAACTCCAGGAAAGTTCCCCAAAACCACACTCGAATCTACCAAACACCTCTGCCAAGTGCTAAAAGCTGATTGCCACAGGTTCTGCTGGTCTGTGCATCCACTCTGCACATCCACAGTCAAACCTCTCCTGAAACGCCTCAGCCTCACCTGAGCATTAAGGGACTTGTTTCACTCTGCTCAAGATATTTAGAGCAGGGGAAAAGGCAGAACTGTGTATCAGTGGGATGTCAGGCCTGCAGAACACAACTGCCATGTTAATAAACATTCGGGTTGGGAGGGAGCCAGCACAGCATCAGAGTGCTCACCACAAGAGCATCATGCTGTGGACAGCTGCAGGGCATTATCCTCTTGGATCACAAACGAGGAGGAAAGCCACTTCAGAACTGGACTATCAATCATGGGAGGAACCAGAGAACTTGCAAGTGCTTCATGGCTACAGTATTGAAAGCAGCTGATAAAGCTAAGGTCAACCCAGGCATCTGGGACTAATCTCCAGCTGACATCCTTCATCAAGCTCTACTGAAATCAGTGATAAATTGAGTAAATTAGCAAGAGAAATACATGGCCTAACAGCATGTTCAGAGCTGGGCAAATGGCAGGAATTTGATGCCCTGCAGTGATGGCACTCCTTGCATCTCGCTGGCATCGCAGTGTCCTGCCTGCCCAGCCACCTGCCCAGGAGTCTGACAGGCCAAAAGCAGAGAAACACATCTCCAGAGCTGACAGCTCAAAAATATTCCATTCCCAGTGTGCAGGCAGGCATGGAAAAAGTTCTGATTACTCACAGAAGTGGTTAAAACAACAGAAAGGGTGGAAGAAGAACTTCCACAGATAAGACAGCCTCGAGTCTGCGCATCCCCATTAGCCTTAGCTAATGATTTTCTTTCTTCCCACTTCCTTCCACCAAGAGCTGTGCCAACTTTCCACATGCCCTCCCATGGATTTTCTGCAGATGTGGCTGAACCCTTGGTGTTTGGGGTGGCTCTGTGCCCGTGGATTTCTGCAGAGCAAGGGGAGGCTGGTACACAGAGGGAACCCTTCCACAGCTGCTCTGCTCCTCTGTGATTTTCTCCTCTCCACAGCCCATTTGCTGGAAGGGCCCAAAGTGATTTATTGCACGAAGCTGAGGGGTTGGTGCCACCGGGCTGGGGACACTTGTGTGGCTGAACCCTGCTCTGATCTCCACACACGAGTCCTGAACTCCAGGGTGATGAACCCCAGCGCAGGAAGGAAACCTCGAGCCTCCACTTTATGGAGCTGCACAAACAGCGGGTTTATCAAACTGCAGAGATTACTGGGGCTCATTGTGCTTCGCCTGCAGCTCTGTGCAGGACTGCTCTGATGGCTCTCAGTGCACGGGAACAAGGGAGCACAGGACCTGACTGCAGCAGCCAGAGTTCAACACCAAACAACATCTTATTAGCCAAAATATATTGTTTCCAAAGAGATAGTAATTAAAAAAAAAAAAAAAAAAAGACTATATATATGGCAAAAAATTAACTCCTAGTTCTACGTGTGTAATCTCAAAGTTGTTTTTTCTAATTACTCCATTTAGGACATCCCACTTTAAAAAAAGATACACTGATACTACAAAAGGCAGTTTTAGCCCAGGGATTTTAATTTTTTCCTGATTTTTACCTAGGAAAAACATAAGCCATTTCTGTCATTTGTTGAATCTGTTTTTTGGCATACTCATACTCATCTGTTGTTCCACAACCTGGAATAAAGGCAGAGACCTTTCTGAACAAAACAAATATCAAATAACTGAGTGTACAGAACATGCCTCTTCCACAGCAAAGTCGCTGTTCTGCAGAGGCTTCCTGAGCCTGACCAGAAGAGAACACCCATAGGATTATTAGTCCCAAAAAAGGAGCCACAAGCTTTTTACTTTACAACTCCAGTTCTAATAAATCCCAATAAACCCCATTAGATTTCCCAAGGCAGCTTGAGAATGACCTGCCCTGCAAGGTCTGCCCTTTCTACTTTTGAAGCTACGAGCTCAATTTTAAGACATCTGGTAGTACAGACTCCTCATGTTTGTTCTTCCCATATGGGCTGGGAGAAAGTTCTGGATGTTTTCACCATTTTTCTGAAAGGACAATGAACTCTTGCTGCATTGTTTCCAACCCAAATAATTCTGAAACCCAAGCGGGCATTCATGGGTAGATGCATTGTACAAATCTTCACGAGCACAAAGGATCACATTCAATGGCTTGGCTGAGGCCATTGTGTTTCTCTCTTAAAAAAGATGTTTCGGACATTAAACACCACTATTAAACCCCCTCCCAGTTCAGCCATGACCCTGCACCCTGGTCAGACCTTTCCCCCTGCAATGGGGATGCTGGTGAACAAACCTGCACCACCTGGGCCTTCCTCCGCACCCCCTGGAAACAGGGATAATTCAGGAATAATAACAGGATCAGGAAAACTGTCGGTTTGTCCAATCAGAAAACATGAGCTACCATCTTTAGCTATGAAAATCAGGGAAACGTGGTCATTTCCAAGTGAGCACCCGTAGCTGTCCCCACAGTGCACAGGTTTTAGCAGGAGCAAAACCCAAACCGCTCTTTAACCTGCACTGATTGCATGAAGATGCAGAGTTTGATTACTTGACATTTTGTAAAACCTCGGGAAGCCCCAGGACAGGCAGTGTCAGGTGCTCCAAAAGCCACAGGGAACTCTCAGCCTGGCCACACTTCCAAGTGTCCGGATTTTGAAGTTTCACATCCCCAGCAGTATTTCAAAGCTTCAGATGTTGGGTTCGGGGCCTCAGCCTTAAATTATTTTTTTCAGACCCTCTTAAAATGCATTTAATCCTTTGTTTTCTTTCCGAGGAGAAAGGTTTCACATCTGGACTGTCAACCTGCATTCCACAGCATTAGCCTGGCAAACCAAAGCAGCTGAGCTGTAAATCTCCGAGAAGAGAACTTGTCATGGAAATCGAAACTCAGCATTAACTGCAGGCCCAGTTCAGCAAGAAAGCCAACATAAAGAGCCAAAACAATGCAGGCAGCCCCAAGACAACTTTGGAAATGAATCCTGCTGTCTGAGAGAGCAAACCAACCTCATCTAACACCTCAGACTGGAGCAGAATCACTTACCTGGGTTTGATCCCAAACAGACACCTAGGAGCCCACTGAGAGCAACTTACACAGTTGAATTTTGCACCATTTTCTACAGCCAGCACCCTGGTTTCATAAGCAAACTGCGGTTTCCAAACGTGCCTTGTGAGAGCTGAATGCTCAGTCCCTGTGAGCTCCAGCTCCCTGTTCCCTCGGGCTCTGCTGCTTACGAGCGTGGGGACACAAGCAAGGAGATAGAAAGCAACAAGTTAATCTCCAAAGATTTAAATTCCTCCAGCCAGATTTTAAGAGAAATCCAAATGCCACCACTGCAATATGCAAAACTGATTCAGTGACAAAAGGGTGCAGAACAGTAAAAATAATAAAAATAAAAGTATCAAAATTGCCCCAGGGCAACAGCATGTTACCAAGTGTCTCAGCTGAGGCCATAAAAAAGTGTTAATGTAACATTTTTTGATCATTGCAGCATATATTTGTTATTATGTTTTTAGATTTAAAAGTTAGCTGCTAAAAAGAAATCCATTTCTGCCAATAATTTGTTTCCTTTAGAGGGAAAGCAGTTTTGGAAAAGGACAAACTTGAGGTTAATTCAGCTCTGAACAACCTGGAAGAAAGGCCTGGCTGATGCACAGAAGATACTGAGCACCAGTGGTGTGCTTGATTCACTCCTCTGTCAGCACTCACTTCCCAAATATCCAACAGCCCAACTCCATTATTTCTTATACTTTATACCAAAGCACTTTATTAAATCTCTCTTCCTCCCAAACACAATGCAGAGCTTTGTGTGCTGGGCTCTGAGGATTATTTCATCCCTTCAGCTCCGGTTCCCTGTGTCTCCACTGCTCCAAGCCCACCAGGAGCGAGTCCATCACTGCTGAACGCCATGGCTGAGTCCTCTTTTTTCCAAAACCTGGACAATCACTCTTCACAAGCAGCTCCATCCAGTTCTGCTGAATTAACAGCATCACCACAATGCTCTGCTGCTGCAGGAGGGCTGCCAGGAGATGCCCTCCCCCTGTAAGAACCGTACCTGTGACCCAGCCAGCCTGCTGACACACACAGCTACTAAATCCACACTGCGTCTCTCCTGGCTGCTTCCTCAATGAACAAGAAAACACAGCAAGTTTTTCTCCAACGACTCAAGTGCTGTGGTATCTGTACCTGGATACCCAAAACACTGTGTGGGAGCAGCTTGTTACCCCCCACACTCTGCTGTCAGCATCCTCAGCCACCTCGGCACCTTCTCTGCTATTTCTGTGCTGTCACCCACCAGCTTTTCAAGCTTCTTGCTCCAAGTCTCCTTCATTCCCTTGGCCACAGGAGGATGATGCTGCACCTGTGGATGCTGAGAGCCGATCACAGCCCGAGTCAGCAGCCCAGGTAGCCATCAGAGCAACCATCTCCAGGCATCTCCTCCTGGACTGACAGCACTGTCATAATTGTGGAGCCAATGAGCCCCCACCAAAACGGGCGCTCGTTTTCTGCTGGTTATTGGCTGAGGTAATGGCTCTGAGCTTTCACAGGGCACAGCACACTGGGTATAATGCAACCTTTTGAAGTCCAGCAAGGGAGAAAAAAAATAAAGAGGGTTTTGTTGGGTTTGTGTGGGGTTTTTTACCCCCTTTCCTTTTGTTCTGAACGATGTGATAAAAACCAGCTTGATACACAAATTAGAGGTGATCTCATCAGTCCATTAGGACTAAAGCAAGACCATCACTTGGGAGGGGATGTGCTGGCCAGATACCACTGATTGGCCTTCGAGCAGCGTTACTGTGGGGGTACAAATGCAGCCTTCATTACACAGGCAAGGCATGGCTCCCAGCTTTCAATCCACCCCTGCAAACTGTTTGGCTGCATTGAAAAGTGGGATTTGGGAGCAGCGTCCCACACTCACCGCTGCCGTCGTTAGGCACGGCCCGTGGCCAGCCCGGCCACCTCTGTGGATAGAAGGAAATGACCTGCAGACATCACATGCCTCACTGATTCACACCAAACACATGCCTGGGACACAGTGTCAGGGCCTGAAAGCAGCGCAGGAAAGGCACTTGAAAATTCCCTAAGAATAGTAAAATGTGGTTTAGAGGCTTTTGCCTTTCATTTCTCATAAACTGGAGCTCCATCACATCTTTCCACCAAGCTTCTTTGGATTTCTTTGTTGTCAAGCTAACAATGCTTGAAAGCGAAGAAAGTCTCATTTCTGAGATGTTTCTGTTTTCAATCGAGCAGCAGAACTATTTATTTTCCTAGCAGTGATGGAATTAAACAATTTGTCTTTGAAAACTCTATAAGCCTTCACCGTGACATCTCCCCATCTGCTTTTGAGATTAAGGTACTTTGATTTTTACCAGCTAAAGGTTTATGAACTGCTGTATAAACCCAATTACTCTCATAGTAAATTATGTAAAGCTTACATGTTATTTTTTAAATTTTCCCCCATGGAGTACTCTGGAGATTCGGAACAGGAAAGGCTCACTGAGGCATTTTGAATTAAAAACGTGTAACAGGGAAAACCACGGAGCTTCCAGAAACTTGGACTAAAAAAGAAAAAAACCTCAACATCATTAAGTGAGGATGAGAGACACCCCAGGAGAGGCTTTTTAGGGGAGGACTGTTAAAAAACAAGGAAAAAACCCCACTATTTCAGTGGGAGGGAGTTCTTTAAAAACAGATTAAGTTTCATCTGACGTAGTATTTATTCCTCAGCGGCTCTCTGCCTCGCTTCCTGATTGAAACCAGGGATGGGAGAGATCCTGGTGTGTCACTTTGGATGTCAGCAGCAGAAAACACAGGGTGGACAGTTTGATTTGAAGGAGATTTAAAGGAGAGCTGCCCTTTGTGCTCACCGTGTCTGAGCCGTGCCCACCAAGGGATGGAGCATCCCCAGGGCAGGCTCTGGGTCCCTCCTTCTCCCTCCAGACACACCAAACCCCAGCTCATCTCCCGTGAGGACACAGCAACAGCCACTCTTACAAACTATACCCTGATATATTTTCTTTTCCTCTCTTCACAAGCCTTTTTATTTTTACAAAATGGAGTATTTTGGTTTACTTGGTGCACTTCTCCTTCCACTCACCTTCACCTACCAGATCTCCGGCCCCATGAATTTAGGACACTAACAGAATTTAGCACTTTCCAGGCCAGGAAAGGAGCTGATGGCACTTGATCCTCTGACCCCAGCACAGATCCACTCTGTATGAAATCAGTTTTCCTGCCTGGGTGCCTTCTGACCCCTGCAGCCAAGGACACTCGTGCTGATCTGTGACAATGGGTACTTGTAGGACTGATGCATCTGTGGCAGAAAATCTTCAAAACTGGTGCAGAACGCTGTGCATGCTTATCATACTTTTAATTCAAACCCTGATGTCACATTTCCCAGAGCAGTTCCCTCCTGCCAGAGCACCCCTGCTCTGCCTGTGCTCGTGCCATTAACGTTGTATTTGCAGCAACTCACAGCTCACAAGAGATCAGATCCCAGCTCCTCCCCAGCTCCGACTCCCAGCGAGTCCTCGTCACCCTGAGCAGAGAGCAGCCGGGCTCTGCAGGGCAGGGAGCTGTGCCAGCAGCACTCAGAGCTCCCCAGGCTGGGCACAGCCACCACCCGCCCTCTTGCACCCACCAGTGCCCAGGATTGCTCTACCCTCAACACTTCAGAGCTCTGTTTCCACTTCAGGATCCCCTGCTAAAGCTCCCACCTTTTTTTTTTAAGGCTCCTCCCAACCTACACTCCCGGTATTCTCTCCCCTCTCCCATTAAGATTCCTCTCTCTCCTCCTATAGCTTGCTACAGGATAAACCAAGTGCTCAGAAGTATATTTTGCAACCCTAAGTTCAGATGAATCAAGCCTCTCTGTTACACAAGCACCGTGATCCCGGTGCCAAACGCCTCTCTCAGCCCCAGCATCCGCAGTGATCTCTCAACCCGGCCTCCTCTCAAATCCCAATTCGTTCTGGGAGGTCCTGCCCATGCCTCTCTTTTGTCTGCTCTGCTCACAGGGGTGTTTGAGGAAGCTTTAACAAATCACTGCCATGGCAGTGTCAAGCTGTCAAAATGACCACAAGCCCACTCTGCTTGTGAAAGGGCTGTGCTGTACAACAGGCTCTGCACCCAGGCACCGCCCAGGGGCTTGTCAGGAGCCCTAAACCCCAGCAACTCCTGGTCATAAAACCATTGATCAGCACTAAGTACTCAAAAAACCTGATACAGACTATAAGGAAGAAAGAACACTCCAGAGATTTCTGAAAAAGAAAATAAAAAGCTTCTCAGCTCGAACCACAGAGAGATTTGAGAACTGGAATGTCTACAAAGTTTGGTCTAGCTACTTAAACTTAACAAAACGTTTGAGATAAGCTCTGTTTTACCTGGGAAGGGAATCCCACCTCGGGGAACATTCAGCTGTTGGGGCTGAAGGAGTTTTCCAAAGAACGCAGCTCTGGTGTGATGCTGCTCAGAGCAGCCAGGCAGTGACAGCAGCCCCAGAGCTCCTGCAGGGGCCAGGCAGGGACACGGAGCACACACGGACACACTGCACCACACACACCTGAGAAAATTAAAGCACTACAACTAAAGCAGGAGCAAACAGGAACTAAAGGTATTAGAGATGGCAAACTAGGAGAGCACTCTCCCTCTTCTTTTATTGTCAGGGGTTTTTCCCTTTTGGAGAAGAGCAGGAAAGTCATTCCCTTATGCAAGATGTTTTAATTCACGTTTTCCTTCTGACATCTCCTTCACAGGCCCACCAAAACAACCCGGGGAGAAGGTCAGACACAGCTATACATTAAGCAGCAAGGAAAAACAAGGCACATCCCACGCTGAGGACACGCTAATGGCTCTTTGGAGTCAACGCTCACCTAATTCACTTTTTAAGACTTTCGGTTGCAAATTTTTTATTCAGCTTTCACAGCACAAATAGCCACAAGAAAGCTACCCAAAGCCCCAACTCGCCATGTCAGGATTATTTGATATGAAGGTCACTTCCTCCAGCCCCAAGCAAACTCCTTCAAACCCTTTAAGAGACACAAGGAAAAAGGACAAGGAATACTTGTATCGATTTTAGGATGTGAGACACAGGTCAAACACTGAGTGCACAAAAATAATTCCTGCTTCTAGAGGAATATAAAAGCACTAAACACTCAGAAATGCCCTGTGCTGGCATCTGTGGGGAGCAACAGTTAATTTATTAAGACAGATTAATGTACCCACAAACCCTCCAGCGTTAAGGCAATTCTGACCTCTCCAGATTGGCTGCCAATGTGATATAGGTCCCAAAGAAATTACCCTGTTCTGCTGCGACAGAACAATAAATCGGCTTCCTCAAATACAGTGGTTAAAGAATCCAAGTTCCTGACCTTGAATGTTTCCCTAGTAGGATGCTGTGCTGTAGGGAACAATCGGGATGACATTTGCTGAAATGTGTGGGATTTACGATATAATAGGTTGCACATATGTGCCAAAAGAGAAAAAAACCCTCTTAAATCCAAGCAAATCAAGATTAATTAGCTATTAAAATAGCTAAGAGAACACAGTGCAGTACAGGTGGTACAACAAAGCAGCTCCCTCTCCGTGCGCAGCGACTCCGGTTGTTTTTGGGGTCACACCATCCGTGTATCTGCGAGCGCACTCTCACTGGGAAAAGCAAAAATTGCCACTCCTTTGTCAACTCCTGCTCTCTGCAATTCTCCAGGTTTGCACTTTCATAAACAAACCTCATGCAGTCCTTTTATAGGAAGTCCCCCTAAGTGCACAGGAAAATCCCATCTTGTCTGGCTTTGATCACCAGGACAGACTGACAACGAACTCGAGTGTTTTAACAACGCTCCCCGTGCTGAGGAGAGGCCACGCCGCTCACATCCACCTCCCCGCTCCATCACATCCCCTCCAGCTCTGCCCCCCTTCCTCCAGCCCGGTGACTTTTTGTTTCCTTGCTGCTAATTGCAATTACAGGTGTCCCAAAGCCCACGGCCTGACAGATGCCTCATGCCTCAAATGCCAGCGCTGTGCTGGGACCGTGCCTGTCCAGCAGCACCACAAAGCAAACATTCCTCACCAGGAATCACAGCAGCTCCACTTCCCCGTCCCTTCCCGCTCCCCAGGAATGCGAGTAAGTTGTTAATACCCTGCAATCTGCTCGCTTTCCCTCTTAATCCTGGTTTTAAGCAAGGCTCTGCTCGCGGGAGATCCCATCAATGCATCCACAACGCGGGACAGAGCCAATGTTATTGTGAGCCTGAGGTGGAACGGCTCCACTCCCAGCAGGAGCTCCATTTGTACAAGGAGCCAGCCAGTGCTGCCCTAGCAGGGGCAGCCACTGCAAATGAGTCGGGCTCCCTGCAACTACAAATCTCAGGCAGGAGCAGCTCCGGCGCTGAGCCTGCCCTTCCCTCTCCGCAGGGAGGGGACTCAGGCACACACCCTCCTCTCCTCCTGCACAGCTCTTCACCCCACACACCTTTCTCCAGCTCTCCACATCCATGGAGACTGGGAACGTGATGTGGGAAAAGACTTCTTGCAGCCACGGTCTTTGTGCCCACTAACCCTGAAAAGCTGGGCCACATCCCTCCTTCCAGGCGAGGGATTCGCTTCATCTTCCCTCCAAAATCCTTATTCTGCAACTACCCATGGAGCTTATTTTCACACCATTTTCAGCAGCTCTCAGGTGCCCACCACCCACACAGTTAAACTCACACACATTTCCAGCACCGACGGCAGCGTTGGGCATCCCTTGCTTTGTTGTGCACAGCCCAACTGCAGCAGCCCAGAAAACTGAGACTGATTTACCACTGCTCCACACCTACATTTGGCATGGAACCCCCTTGTTACACTACCCCCCACCCTGGGAAAACTTTGGTTATTGACAGACAAAATAATGAACATGAAAATAATTATTGAGCACATTGTCCTGGTGGAGAGACAAGGACCAGCTCCACAGGGCCACGTGGGTACCAAAACACTGGAACCTGGGCAAGAGGAAATCCCTCCTCCCCAGGCTTTTGGAAGCCTCCTTTAGTATTTAACTCTTTTCACTCAGCTGTTTCCAGGACATTTGAGCTGTTTGTCAAAGACTCAACATCCTCTGCCACTTATCTGGAGAGGAGAAAAGCTCCTGGATCCACTCCTGTAGTACCAGAGCTCCCTGAGCAAACTATGGCTTGCCTTGCACAGAAAAAGGGGCTGCTCAGCAGAAGCCTCCCACGTGAACACCCTGATCCCAGCTCAGAACACTGACAGACAGAATCAGCAGGGAAAAGCTTTGAATCCTCCCCAAAACTCACTTCTGTAAATGCTTCGCTGTTTAGGGAAAGATGAAAGGGATGCAGTCAAACCAAACACCACTCCACCACACGAGGACTGGCAAAACACGTTCTCAGTGCTTTGCATTTTCCAAAAATACAACCCCAGAGTGAGGGAAGATTCCTCCTGCCTCGGAGTGGCTGCTGCAGAGGCCGGGGGAGCGCAGAGATGGGGCAGTACCTTACCCTGGGATTACGATGTCGTTACTCCCAGCATTGACGGATGGATTAATTGGAGACAGCTGCAAGGAGAACTCTCCTCACGACATGATTCATTAGTTTTCATAGATAATTACATCTGCTCATGGCCTCACACTGAATCATTCATTTAGGGAATTTTTGGGGCATTAAATTTAAATGCAGTAATCAGATTTGTTAATCCGTGGGACAAGGCAAACCAAACACAATTTTATTCAGGGGATTGTTTATACTTTCAACATTGACATGAATTCAGCAGCAGGAAAAAATTAGCAGCATAATGTACGCCCATGAAGGTTAGAAATTATTAACGGTAATCTCCCTCACTCCCCCAGTGCTGGTGACCAGACTGGGCAGATTTTTTTTGGGCTGCCTGGACTGCAGGTTCCTTCCCTGGATGCATCTTTGTGCCCTACACAGCCCAGTGGCCTTCTCAGAACACACAGAGATTTTTTGGTGATTTTTTGATAATAAGATCTTTCGACAGAATTAAAGAATGAAAAAAATTTATACTTGGGTTTGCCACTCTCTAGATTCAAAATACAGCTGGTTTTTCATTGTTGGTGTATTATACATTAAATAATCAGTTTCAAACACAGTTTAGCTGGTTTTATTACTCTGAAATAGCAGCACATATTCACAGATAGGAACCCCGGAAATATCTGCAGATCCAGGCCAGTTCCCTCCATATCAAGTCACAAACTTTTTACTAAACTGAACTCCTCCTCAAAAACTGATAATTTTTGCCCATTTTTTCTGGAAGCTCCTTTGGAATTTCTCATCCCTCAGTTAAAAAAGAAAAAAAAAGTAATTTTCTCATCTGTACTATTTATGGTCAATTCATTCCCATTTTTTCTTGAACCAATATCCTTCTTCAGCTTCAGCAGTTTTTTCCCTCCTCAATATTTTACTGCCAAAACACAAACAGAAAGCAAACCATTATCTCAAATCCATCCCCAGACTGCACAGCCCAGACACCAGAGCCCTCTCTGTGCCTTCCCACTGAACTCCACAGCCCTCACTTCTTCTCTGGACCTTCTTCCCCTCCAATATATTCTTCTGAGACAAGAACCAGAAAGTTCAGAGTATTTTTCCCAAGGCTGTGTCCAGGTGCAGTGACTTGCCTTGGCCCCAGGCACAACTGTCACCTGCTCCACCCCATCTTCTCTCCCCTTCAAACCAGCAAAGATCAGGTCAGAGCTGGGACGAGCTCAGGACGTGGCCAGGCCATTGCTGCAGCTCAGTGGATCAAAAGCAAACTCAGGGCTTCATCCCCACAGCATTTCAGGAACTCCACCCTCATCACACCATGACCTGAACTATGCTGAAAAAAATATGAAGGATCTGGCAAGAGGAATCTCGTGGCACATCAAAGATCCCACGGCTTTCAGCAAATCAGCTTTCAGAGAAGAGCAGCTCAGGTTCACCAGCACCACCACAGGGGAAATACCTTTTTGGGGGGCCTGGGAACAAAGGGCAAGGTACAGACCCCTGCCCAGAACCACACAGTGAGTCCTTGGGCAAGCCAGGAATGCGACCACCAGACCACAACAGAGCTGCTCCTGGGTGTACAGGAGAGAGCACCTTTGATACCACAGCTTGGATTCCTCTAAATTCACATGCTACTGCTGAGAAGCTGACATTAATGTGCAACTTGAGATCCCCTCCTCTGGTGAAGCTGCACCTACGCAGTCGTATTTATTCTTGTTGAGGTTTGGGGGACGGGGGGTTGCTGCATGGAAGCTGGAACAAATTAATATTGCCCTGAGAATTATTATTTTAAGAGAAGGAACCAGCAGAAGCACAAAGGTAAGCCAACAGCTTCTATTTTCTTTGAGTGAAGTGTCTGACAACACACAGTATATTTTCTCAGGATCCATCCCAAACGCCACGCAGCGATAAGCTCCTCGTGAGGCTGTTACTGGAAAGCATCCCAGGCCCTGCAGTCACACCCCCATTTCTGCAATGCCTCCGAGCCCAAGGCCCCTGCCACAGCCACGACTGCCCGAGAGACCCTTCCCGAGGATCGGCATCCGAGCTCTGCCTCGGCTCTCCCGGCGCTCGCTGTTCGCCTCTGCTGAGCGCAGCACCGCTTGTTTGTGTAACTGGAGGAGTGTCAAGCCCTCTCTCGCCGTGATTTAAGCTCTGCCAGTGTTAGAAGGAAAACAAAGAACAAAGATGCTGAGATATCCATCATCCCACCAGCGCCCATGGGGAGTAGCTGGAGGAATGCAGCGCGCCGGGATCCGCCGGCCCCGCTTCCAGGGCAGCCTCCCCTTCCTGAGCACACCGAGAGCGCTCAGCAAGGAATTCACCTCCTGCAGCCCATCCAGGGCTCAGCAGCCCGGAGGAGCTGCCGGGCCTGCGGGCACCAGGGGCTGCTCGCCGCCGGAGCCATGAGACCATGGCAGGCTCCTGGAGCCCACACGGGCAGAGCCCTGCCCGTGTTAATCCTGCAAGGAATCCAGCAGCTGAAAACAGCGAACCCAAGAGCCAGAGCTGTTTGCTAAGAGGGGTTTTGGCTACTAAATGCAGAAACCCACAGAAGACTTTTTTCTCTTGCTCTCCAAGAGAAATGGAGAGGATGCACACGTGTTTTATTAATGCCATCGACTACACGAGTGCCATGAGAAGAACTAATTTCCAGGGAAAATTAAAATACCAACTTCCCTCTCACTGAGACAAGTAAGCACAAGTGGGGAGACAACTATCTCAAAGCAAAGACCGCTGAAAGCTCCATCTCGTCTTTTTTAATTTCTAGCCAAAACTCCATAAATCTCCCCCATCAGGGGAGACACAATTAAGTCACAAAACAGTGATACCAGGGGAGTGGAGGGGAGAGACTCATCCTCACTGAGGAGCTGGATGTGGCCGACCTGCCTGCGGTTGGGCAGGAGCGCTTCCACCTCCTCCTCCTCCTCCCCTCAGGCAGCACTACCTTTTTTTCAAACAGTTGGGCAATTGTCTGAAGGAGAAGCCTAAGAGGGGAAAAACACATTCCTCTGAAACAGCATCACTGCCAGGCACAGGACTGCAGGATCATCCAGCCTTACTGCTGACCCCATGCTTAAAAAGCACCTTGAAAATAAAACACAGCCATTATTTCAGGCAATACCAAAAGCAAGCAGAAAAGCAGTGCCTTCTTTTCACAAAGGACAAAATGTACCTTTGGATTTCTAACTCTCCTTTTCCAATGTTTTTTTTTCCTGTGCTTCTCTCCCACGTGGAGGGGATGAAGAAATGTTGGGGAGGGTGGTGGTTCAGGACAGTTTAAGTGTGCATGAACCGGCTGTTCACTCTCAGCACAGCACTTGTGCTCCAGAGAGATCACCCCAAGCCCATGACACCGCTCCTTCCTCCAGCAGACCTTCATGAATTCCAGCTGGAGACTCCTCTTTCTTCCCCCAGGGCCAAAGGGAAACTCACTGATATTTTTCATGTTTAGGATGTGGGGAAGGACACGCAGGAACACTGAAACACATTAAATTGCTGCATTTCTCTTCCCCCACTCCTCCCCCTTTTTTTCCAGAAGGAGGGAGTCTTCCAACCCCCCAAACAGACCAGGAGAGCAGAGTGCATGGGAATAGCACCAGGGAGCACCAAATCCATGGACCCCTCTGAGCCCCTGCGCACCACACGGGAGTCACCACACGCTCACAGCAGCCACCACCAGCTCGACTCCCAGCTCCCTCAGCCGGTGTTAAAACCCTTTTTTATTAGCGGGAACAAGAGGAAGAGCATCCTCTGCAGGAGGGAACACAAACCCAGTGGCCACTGCAGCACTGGGGACAGCTTTGGCTGTGTCAGCAGCTCATCAGTCTGCAGCTTCAGGCAGAAAGAGCTGCTGCCAGCAACGACACATTTTACCCAAGATCTCCTGAACAAAGCTAAATTTGGAGAATTCAGTGTTGATCACCATCCCTTTGATCCAGAAACACCAGAGGATGTGATGGGAGCTTCAGTGGAGCAGCCATGGACAGCCCAAGTTCCCAAGGACAGTTGGGCAGGACCAGAACTGTGCAGTGTCTGTGGTTGATTTTCACACAAGAACTGTTAGTGAGAGCTTTTGGAGAGCTTCCCCCCTTTCAAAACCCAAACCTCTCACTGAAGCCAGCAGTGCCAGTCAGTTTATGGAATGTTTTTATCCCAAACTAAAGGATGGGGGTTTGGCTGTGTTTGTGCTTGGCAATGTCTGTACATTTGGATGATTTAGGCAGACAAGATCTGCTGCCTTTAATGCCCAGCTGCTCTATTTAATCCCTGTTAAAACTGGTTTTCCCCTTTCTTCAAACACTACTGGGAGGCTTGTTTAAAATACATCCCTTATAAAGGCTCCTGGCAACTCTGAAATGAGAGTTTTCCTTAATCTTCCTGCTAACTTCAGGGGATAAACTGTTCAGCCATCACCATGTCACCGTGTGGGTGATGTCAATGAGCTGGAGGAGAAGCCAGGCCACAGAAATGCCGAGGTCCCACTCCACGCCCCTCTGCCTTCACTCCAACGAGGTCTCTTGATGAGCTCTGACAGACCAGGAGTCCCCAAGTCCTGCAGAAGAGCTGAGCACCTTCCAGCAAACACTGATTGAGATCTACCTAATTAAGGTCCTCTTAACCAGGAGGGTGATGGTACCAAGTGTCCACCAGGTCTTGGACAGCAGGAAAAGGTTCCTGGGCATTTTGTGCACGGGACTGGATTTGCCTCCCCAGACAGGTGATCCCTGGAGGTGTCTGACAGGGTCAGGCCCACATCTGCACTTGCAGACAGGAATGTTCCTCCTCCTTCAACTCAGCTGCACATCAAATACATACAGATCATGATAAAAAATAAATATAAGCAGCTTTAATAAATATCAAACAGGGGAAACTCCACACACATCAGAAAATATATTAATTGGGCTTGGCATCCTGCACCAGTTGAAAGCCTGATGCAGAGCAAGCCTGGCACGTGCTCTGTTTAATGCCCCTGTATCAATGGGTTTGTTCTCCATTATTCACAGAAATCTGAAAGTTTCTCTTTCAGCAGGGACTGAGGAACAATTTTTACCTTCAGAATAAAACCATGTAGAGACACAGCTGTTCAGGGTACTTTGCCATCACACTTGCACTGTGAATACTCAACAGAAAGCAGAGTGAGAAATCTGCCTTACGCTTACAACAAAGCTCTAAGATTTCTTTTAAATCAGCTGTGATTGTTGTATTTTTGCTTTATGTTTGCTTCTGAGGGATGCAGCCTCCCCTCACCCCAATAAAACCTCCTGCCATTCCCTTCCAACACGAATTCCAGCTGGACACAGAGCTGGGTAGGAAGCACAGGGCAGGTTTGGGGGTTATTCCCATTTCAGAGAGTTCCCTCATGCCAGGAAGTGAAACAGAAACCTCTCCAACATCTCCCTGCACGTGGGGAACAGCTCACAGGTGTTCTGTCCTGCACACTGCCACGGGTCAGTGCAGAACTGGGTTAAAGCCCTGCTGTCCTTTCCCCAGCACCTGCCCAGAGATAAAATCTGTTTGGAGTGCTCAGGGAGGTTTAGCAGCACACACCAACCACAGAGGGTGAAGGCTGGCCTGGAACAGAAGGGAGGAATACACTGATTTTACACTCAAACCCTCAGCCCTTCCCTCACAAAAGTCCTGTGGTCTCCAGCTATGAAAATCATTTTCCTTTCATTGAAAACACACCACCCACATTAGCCACGAGCAGAACTATTGCAGCTCCCATTGCAACAATGCACCAAGTGGGGGTTTTCCTAAGAAGTGAAGTCACAGCAGCTCAACCAGTGGAAAGAACCACTCTGCAGCTCAACAGGCTCCAGCTCAAGTCTGAGCACCACTGCAGTGACCTGTGATCAGTGACACAGCTCGGAAACCCAGCACTGAGCCCAGCTGCCACACAGATGCACCAGCACCACAAAATCATCATCCAGCCCCAAAACTCAGAACTCTGATAATCAGCACACAAATGTGTGCCATGCTGGAATCTTCTCTATCCCCAGGCTGGTGCTCTGACACAGCTTGGTCCCAATAATAATTTCCAAGTGGAAATACCTTTTTATAACGAGTAGATATGAAGCAGCCCAGGTCCTAAGCTCGAGCAGAAGGAAGCTTTCCTCCCAGCTTATCTGATTTTCTATTCATTTCAAATATCACGTTTCGGAAGGCCACTTCAGAGTTCAATTCACACTGCTAATTTTCCTTGGCAAGACCCCACGTTATCTGCAAACACTGGCTGAGAACCCAACTGCAGCAATGTGATACCCACACCCTGTAGCAACTGGGGAACACAGGGGGATGTGGGAAACGCTCACATTCCAAAATAAGGGCAGGTGACAGAGTAATTAACATCAGATCCCGGGGGGATGCAGGAGTCTGAGAGGCAAGGAATACCAAAATTAAGGGATGCCCTCCCAGTGCCCAGGCTGCCTGGGGCACTGTCCCTGCCTGCAATGGTCCCTCCCTGTCCCACCGAACGCCCCAGTGCCGATGGGCACCTCCTGCTTTCCCTCTCCCTGCTCCTCACTGTCCCAGCCTCCAAACCCAGCAACAGGGAAAGGTCCTGCTCACCCCTGCAGGCCCAAGCACAGCTTGCTCAGGGAAATATCACCTGGAGAAAACGAAGCAGACAAACGGACAGGGCCCTGCTGGAGCATCCCCCAGGAAACTTCCGAGCTCAGCCAAGTCCCGATGGATTTTTCCTCAAGCCAAGGACCCTCCCACATCAGTCCCCTCCACCACAACCTGCCTATGCTACAGCAGAGATAACACACCTCTGCAATACAAAAATAATTTAAAACAGTTGCAACACAGTGAAATAAATAATTTCTTGCCCAAATCACCATGTTTCCCTCACAATTCCCTCACACAAAGTGACAAACATGGCAAAGCCCACGGCAACCAACCAGCAAGAACCAAAAATCTTCCCTCTACACCCAAAAGTGCTTCTTCGCCCTGCAGAGTTCGCAAAGGCAGGAGCTGGATCCTGATCCCTCCTCCCAGGGCTGCTGCAGGGCACCACAACCCCAGCACTGACACAGATCTGGGGCTCTGGCACTGGGACTGGGCTGTCTCGTGGTGCTGCCCTCTTGTTCCAACCCAGCACTATAAACACAAAGCTCAGGGTTATACAGAACAAACATTTGGGCAGTTTATACCAAACACTACCTTATTTTTTGGTATGATTTGCCCAAACCAGACCAAACCCGACCTTCTGAAATCCTGGCAGGACTGGAAGCCAATATTCCCTTCAGCATTTGGGCTCAGACCTGGAGGAGCAGGTTCAGCTGAGCAGCTGTGAGGAACCCTGGGGTCCCTGGTGCCCAGCCCAGCCCAGGGGATCCTGCTCCAAACTGGGAACTGTGGCCTCGCTATCTCAGAGCCAAATCCATCACTTTTTATCACAAAGGTATCGCTTGAATTCCTACCCCGAGCCTGGAAAAGGCTGTCAGTCCCAGATGTTTCAGACTAAAGACTGGCCCCAAACCAGCATTTTTCAGCAAACTTGGTCCTGAAAGAGAATTTCCAACAAAACGTTGAGATCAAACACCCCTGGAGCTGTTTCAGCACGATGTGATCCACGCAGCCAAAAGCCAGATTTGATTGTGCCCCTGCACTCTGATGCCAGAGACTTCACATTGGGGGACCTCATGTACCTTGTGTGATTTATTCCCTTCACGCTGAAGTGCTTCTTGTAAAACTGCTGGGAGAAAGCAAAGTGGAATTTTGTCTGCTTCCACATCCAAGACTTGCACTACTGTTGTGCTGGAGGATTATTCCAGTTATTGATGTCTGGAAGCAGCAGCTCACTGGGAACAGCAAGCACATCCCACTCACTCCCAGAGCTCACTGGGATCACAGCACAGGACTGGAGTCAGGCAGCAAGGCAGAGTATTTTTCACAATCCATGGCATAAACAGGGTAATACCCACATCAGCTCAGCTGGTTTGGGATGCAGAGGGATGAAACACATTTAATACATCAGCAATTCAAACAAAAAGGTTACACTCAAGCTTGCAAAGAAGTTACTTTAATTTATAATAATAGTTATAACGTAATGATTTGATCAGTTTTTAGGTGATATCAGGATGCTACAAGATATCAACTTCACCACTTTAAAAGAATGCCATGTTTATGTCACATAAATCACATTTCTGACTGAAACACAGCTTTGAGGAAGCAACTGCTCTCAGCTTTCCCTCTGCCTCATCAAGCTGCCATGACCCTGGCATCAAACAAAAAGGTCTGACACAGCACAGGCCAAAACCCCTCCGTGAAAAATCAGCTCCCACAAACACTGTGGGCACAACCTGGCACTTCAACTTCCTTTAAACTGAACACTTAGAAATGACGTGACAAATCCACCCCAGTGCCACACCTATGAATTGGTTCTGCTGCCCCACCCCAAGTCCAACTTCTTGGGAGCAACAAACTGGAATTGTGAGTTGTGCTGGACACCAGCCCGATGTGGAACGATTCCACACCAGCCATTTTGGGCACGGTAAGCCATCCTCTCCAGAGGACTGGCCACAAGAGTCAGAGAAGCAATATATTGTGCTCAGTGTCCAGGAGAACAGCAGAGATGGGAGAGGAGATGAGCTGGACACGCACTTGGAGGTAATGGGAAAACCAGGAGAATGTGCTGCAGAGCCCTGAGCAGCCAGCCCGGGCTGAGTAAGCCCAGTTCAAAGCACTCCTCGGATTCCAGCAATACCTCAGGAGCACAACATGCCCAGAAACGTGGTTTTCTTACTCTCCCCTGCGTTGTAACCGTGCAGCTTCCAGCCCTACAGGTTTTCTGGGAAATCTATTAAAAGCCCATTAAGTGCCCACCAGCCCTGACCGAAATCACCATGACGCAGGAGCATCTGGTTCCCACCAAGCATGACTCCCTTTAAAGCCTGGATATCACCTCCTCTCCACTAATTCCTGGGCAAGCAGCTTCCCCAGGGATGTGGGACCGAGCAGCCACCTCTTCCTTCCCCCCATAAAACCCCAAAAAACCCTCTGAGAAGGGGAAGGCACAGAGGAAGCACTGAAGTCAGAGTCTTTAATGTACACACTGAAGTAGAAACCCTCAAGCTGTATTTCACTGCCACAAATAGCAAATATTTAAAAATAAAACATTATTTTTAGCCTAGGTGGTGCTTAAGGATTCGAGAATAAAACATTGCCCAGAGACAGGGAAATGTCATCATGTGAAAACGCTGAAGCAGCCGTGTCCTGCTCAGTGAACAGCAGCTCAGGGCACAGAGAAAGCACTTGGGATCCTGCCTCAAACCTTAAAACCTTCCCTGATTCAGCCAAAAACCAGAGGAGAATGAGTAAGGCAGAACACCTTGGTGTATCTACGAGGGTAAAATAAATAAAATTATACAGAAACTCATATAACGTTTTCCTAGATCCTCCAGCAAAGGCTGTTCTGCACAGGGCCATTTATCCCCTGCCTTTCTTTTCCACAGGCAGTGACTGTAAGGTCAGGATGCAGAATTCCAGCTGCTCCCAGACAGGTAAGGATCTACCAAAAAGGGGCTGTAAAGGAGAACAGACTGGGTTTGTCCCTTCCTGCTCCTTTACTATGCATGACAGACATCCTAAGAAAGCAGGAAAGCAGGCTGGGAAAATAAACCCCCTCTCCATGGTCTCAATTCGAGATTTTCTTGAACGGAGGAAAACCTAAATTAACATGGAAAAAAATCATCAGTGTTTTGAAATATCTACAATTACAGTTGGGTTTTGTTTTCTTTTTAAACAGTTTAAATCAAATGCCTGAAGAAGCAGATGGGAAACTCTCATGTGCTAAAGGCTGAAGCTTCTACCAGAGCTCTCCGTTAGCAAACTAAAGACAAGGCTTAATGAAGAAGATGTTTAAGATCATAATTCTTATCAAAAAATCCTGAAAGGCTTAAAGAAGTTGGAAACTCATTTCTCAGGCAGTTCTGGTCCCTGCGCAGACAGATGGAGGGAGACGGCTTCCCCCTCCCCAGCGCGGGGTGGGTGAGGTAGGGATTGACTAACTGTGGAAAAATCCACATAATTGAGAAGACAAATGTTGAACAGTTATTTTACGGCTTAAACCATTCAAGGAAAAAGGCTGCCCGTGCCAAGGGGCCAGCCAGGCTCATTGTGTGTGCGAGCAGCCCTGGGCAGCAGCGGCGCTTCCATCCCCCGCCAGGTGCAGCCTCACCGGGGCTGAGAGGCTGCAAACAGCACCGAGAGGAGCAGCAGCATCTCCACTGCCACAGAGAGCAGCAAAGTCCCCACACGGGCTCGGGAGCACGAGCTGCTGCTGAGGCCATTTGCTGCTTCCCAGGAGAAGCCCTATTTTCAGTTGCTTAAAATGATGGAAAGCTGTAACAACTCAGGCTCGAGATTCCCAGCTTGGAGCCTGCTTCCAGATGAATTTTCAAAAATAAAATAAAATTAGAGTTTCAGCCAAAATATCCGAGCCATTTCAGAACAATGCTGTTTCTTCCACGTTAAGCCTCTGCAGTGGCCTCGGGAGCTGCAGTACCCCAATGTGTTCAGTGACACACACAGAAGATAGAGGGGGATGGAAAAGGACCCAGGAGGGGAACTGGTTGAGCAAGAATGCTGGAACATGGATGGGTGGTTTCAAAAGTGAGGATTAGACACATTCAGAAGGGGAGATTAAAGATCAAATCAATAAAAGCAGCAGAATGAGAAGTCTGAAGGAAGCCAAGTTGTAGAAGAGAGAGGAAAGAGTGAGCTAGGGAAGGTCACAACAGAAAACAAGAACTTGTCTGCTCCATCTCCTGCTCTAACTCAGCTGAAGCCATCTGGAATGACACATGCTCCCAAAGGCGTCCCACAACAAGGACTTCCCAACCTCCTGACACAGGCTGTGTCACTCCTGGTAGAAGGATTTCCTGTTCCTCTTGACCTCAACTCAATCCCATCACCAAAAGCCTCCCTCCCCTCTTGAAGCAGCTTTGCCTCATTATTCAAGAGCCTTGTGTTCCCATCTCACCTTCTGTCCTCCAAACTCAGCTACCCCAGCAAGTTCCCTTTCCTGGGGGGTCCCACCTCAGGCTCTGTGCCCTGTCCATCTCCACACAGAGCCAGGCACCCCAGCCCCAGCCATGTTTAATTCCAGACACGGACAGCCAGTCCCTAAAACATTTATCCAATCCCTGACACACCCAGGGAAGGAAAATCATTTGTGCCCATGCTGCCACAGACCTACAAGGACGCCTCATGCAACAGCACCAAAGCTGTCCTGAAGTTCAAATGACACCTAATTCTTTTCATAAGGCTCTTGCACAGAAAAAATCCAAATTCATTTGACTCTTACAAGGACAGAGCTGTCATCTCCCCAATGCTCACAAGGAGTTTGTTCTGCTGTCCCAGTCTGACCACTGGAAACCCATCCCAGCAGAGCCTGACAGCAGCACAGGGCTGGAAACCCATCCCAGCAGAGCCTGACAGCAGCACAGGGGTGGAAACCCATCCCAGCAGAGCCTGACAGGCAGCACAGGGGTGATTGCTCCTTGTTCTTCCCTGTGCTGTCAGCAGCCCCTCCGTGAGGCCGCGGGCAGGACACCTCACACCTCCCTCATGCTGCTCCAATCATCCAACACTGCTGAAATTACCCTGAGCCTGGGCTCCAGAGCTCCCTGTGCAGGCTCCCATCTGGCTGCTGACCCAGGCTTGGAGACAGATCCATTCTGCAGTGGCTTCCCTGCTTTTTCCACGTTTGTTTTAAGAATACCAGGAAATTTCACAGGTAAATAAACACTGGAAACACTGAAGCAGCAAAGTCTTCTGCTTAACAAGTTAGGAAACACTATAAACACTATTTTGTGTAGATACCTTTCTCAAACCAATGCAAATTCAGTGTAACCTTGGTTTCCATCACCCAGCAGCAGCACAGGCAGGGTTACTTCCTTGACAGATACCAAATAATTTGTTTTATCCTCATCACCCAGCACAAGGCTGCATTCCTCATGGACTGCACACGACTCCAGCTCTGCTCTGAAGAGTTAAAGCTCCCTCACAGACCTTCCCACAATGACAGCAGGTCTGAGTGTATTTTGATTTTGACAGCTTCCTTGGGAGATGAAACACTATTATTCCAACTCAGATGGAAAATAGAAAACTAATAGTTAAGGTTTATTTTGGATGTTCCATAAAAGAGAGTTTGAACCTCTCTCTTTTTCAAAACCACATGCAAACCCAACCTTATCTACCTTTCCAAGCAATATTTAATATATTTTGATGTATTTCAGGGACATGGTTTCGTGGTGGACTTGGCAGCGTCAGGTTTACAGTTGGACTCAGAGATGTGAAAGATCTTTCACAACGAAATGATTCTGCATTCCCCAATCCTTCCTGGGGGATGGACCAGATGCTCCCCAGAGGTCCCTTCCAAGCCCAACCACTCTGTGATTCATTGCACCCAGAGCTCAGCCTGCACCAGCTCCTGCCAAGTGCCAGCGCCCCAGACCTCGGCAAACCAGAGCCTGGGATGCCAAGTCAGGCACGCAGAGGGAATCAGTGCTGGGACAGCTCAGCTGGGATGGGTTAACCACCCTCACACCGAGCTCCTGGGCAGCAGCACAGATGGTTTTGTGCTCTGAGGCAACATTTATCTGCTGCTGCTGCCACAAACTCCTCTTACAACCCTCACCTCACTCTCTGAACGTTTTCCCACACCTGGCAGGAACGAGGCAGGGACCTTACAAATGGTTTTTGTCACCACACAGGCACAGTTCAACCCCAAAAGAGATCGAGTCCTGCGCACAAAATGAGGCAAGACCTGCAGAAAGCAGCGTGCAAGTGTTTTAGGACTAGAAATACACACAAGAAGTGCTGTGTAACCTCAGGTTTGCCATTTCCCAGCTTCTCAGTGTTCATATCCAGCCTAAATATTGCACTGCTTAGACCACTCAAGACAAAAAGTGAAGTTAATTTTTCCCCCAGGAAGGGTTAAATCCACTTAAACAGTGTGCAATGAAGAGAGAGCAGTGCCCCAGTAACACTGAAGTTGTTTCTATTCCATACAATAAGCTCAGGAAGCAAAATTAAAATCTGTCTGCGTGGTCTGAGGTCACTGAGGCTAGGGATGGTTATTTTAAATCTGAATATTAGAAACATCTGCTTCTCTATGGAGGTTTCTAGCAAACCTGAACCTGCTGGTGCTCAGCCTTTCCCAGGGAATGCTGAGCACCTCCAGAGCCCCCCAAGCAGGACTGGAGCCATCTCCAAGGAGGTCACAGTGGGCAGGGCTATAACTCCATAGGATGAAAACAGATATTGTTTAGACAGGATGACAAACATCTCTAAAAATTTAATCTTCAATCATTTCTGATTTACAAACTAATCCTAACAATGATGCAATGCACCCACAGCCCCATTGGTCTGAGGCTCATAACTCCAGCACAGCCCATACACAGTGCTAATTAGTTTGTATTACAGCAAAAAGGCTCCTAATAAACAGAAATGTGAAACGACTTTTGGACTGTGCAATAGCCATGTAAATAATCTTTAGGAGGAGCCCTTTACTGTCCATATCCTGACTGCACCAAGAGCTTGGCGCTGGGCACTGCCCTGGGAGAGGGGAATCACGTTCCTGGTGCTGTTCCCAGCAAGTCTCTGCGTCACCAGAAATATTTTCACTCCCTTCACTGATGACACCAGAACAATTCTCTAGGTGTGTACAGAGCAGCAGCCAGAACAGGGCTGCAGTCCCGAGCATTTCGATGGCAGAGTGTCAGGGTAACAAAAATCTCACACACCAGGCTGAGCTGGGCCCTGCCCCGGGAGGATTTTGTGCCACCCACTGTGACCAGAGGTGACACCACAACCTTGACTTGCAAAGCTATTGTAAACAGAAACAACATAATGCTACAAGTTCTGGTCGGTTTTAGAAACTTGATTTTGACAAGAAATTGAAAATGTTACATAATCATATAATTAAAGGATTATTATGGGAGATAGTTTACTTAAAATGATCCATTCTGGTTAAGAGCATCCTGGCTGGGTACAGCATTCTCCTAACCAGGAAAAGGACATAAACAGTGTCTGATTTTGCAGCTCATCTATTTATGAACTTATTTGTGCTCTGCTGTAAACTTTAGAGGAGCCGGAAGCAAAAGAACCCATCCTCAATGGAGCAAAGCAAAAGGACACTGACGGGGGAAAATGCCAAGCAGGGCAAGTTTTGCAAGCTCCCAATATTTACCATCAATCCCAGAGTACTCCATTCTCATGCAAGCATGTCACAATGAGAAAACAACATCTCTATAAGGGTAAAACAAACAGCATTCACAATTTCTGAAAGCATTCTTCCACAATTATTGCACTAGATTAGATTGCCTCATCACCAGGGCCAGAGGCCATTTACACTATTTTCTGTCTTTTTTTTTTCTTTTTTTTATGGAACAGATGAAAGGATTACAGAAAGTTTTCTGGGGCCAAATTTGGAGCTAATGATGGGAAAATTCTTTTGCTAATCCCCACTGCTAGCAGAGTCCTGAGGCTGGAAAAAAAACCCATGTCTCCTGGTACCCTGCTTCTATTTTGCTCACCAGTGCAAAATGCCCCGCTCAGGAGGTTTGCAAAGGCCCACCAGCTTTAAGCAGAGCCATAAAATCTGCAGGACAGGGCTATGGTGAAAACCTGAGTAGAGAACCACGTGAGACACCCATTAAAACTTGGATGCTGCACAATGAAAGCCAAGGATGGGACTCAGGCATGCAGCAGCCACCTCCATCCGAGCTGCAGCCTGGGGGAATGGGCTTTTCCCGGATTTTCTGTGCCAGGCAGGCTGGAGGGATCCCACCTGAGCAGTCCCCAGAGGATTCCTGGAGAGATGGGGGGAAAGAAGCGGAGCGAGGCCAGGCTGGTGTCCCCTTGTGTCACCCCCTGTGCACGGACAGGGACCGGCCCTGCCCTGGGCACAGCTCCCACCACAGCCCGGGGATGCCCCGGGACAAAGCCCCAGCACCGCTGCTCCTCCTGCCCCCGAGCCCGGCAGACACCGCCGGCACCTCCCTCCCGAAGGCAAACCTGGATCGTTCTGCAGTCATTTACCAAGCACAAAGGATTCGCCTGTACCAGCTCTGCACGAGGAGTAAACTTTGCACAAGGAATGCCTCGGTGCCGGCGCATCTGCAGCCGCACAGCTACACCAGCTGGCACCCGGCGGAAAATGCCTCCGGCCACCTCGGAGAGCCGGGAAGCGCAAACACCTCCAGGGAGCCGGAGCTGCCTCGGAATGGAGAAAGCAGACCCGAGGAACGAGTCTGGAAAACCGGTACCCAACTCCCTAAAGCCTGATTCATTAATGCACATTATCAGCTGCTTCTGAACGAAGCCACATTGTATTTTAACAGCGGGACAAGCTGCAGGCACCTCCTGAGCTGCAGAAGGTGGGAACACCCCCGGCAGGTCAGGGAAGTGGAAGTCAAGCTTCCCACAGAAAGGGGAGGTTTGATGGAAAGTCTGACTCGAGGAAAACGAAACGTCGAAGCAGCACTTAATGAAGATGAACTTCCCCTGCCTCCCCACAACACAGACGATGCCATTATCACTCAGCACTAGGAAGGAAAGGGATTCCGGGGAAGGGGAAATTGCAGGGCAGTTATCCTCATCAACCTGAGCGTGCAGCAGTGACACGAGCTTGGCAGAGTGCCTGAGCAAAGTCTGCTCGTGGTTAAGCACAGGGCATGAAGTAAGACGTGCACAGGGAAAACAGCCCCTGGAAAATATTGCTCAGGAGTCCAGCTTTTCCAGGGTGCCAGCAGCAACAAAATGTCTGACCTTATCCCCCCCATATCCGCCAAAAAAACCCAAAAAAAAAGGATTGCATAAAGTCAGCGGAAACATGGGAGTTCCACTTGCCTGGCAGGGATGGAGCCAAGTGCTGAGTGATCTGCCCCCACATCTGTAAAGTCAGGCTATTTCCCAACTCTCCTGGACAGCTTAAACATCCCCTGATGACACTTCCTACACGGCTGGCAGGTTTGCTGCTCGTGGCTGAGGGACACGAGGAGCAGAGCTCAGGCTCTGAGCAGTTTCCTCAGCATCTCAGGATCAGCTCAGACAATCCTCACCACTTCCTACTCCAAGCACTTGGGAAAGTTTCCCTCTTTTGAGAAAGAGCTGCCTGTAGCTCAAGGAAGAGCTCCCATGAAAACACAGGAATTTTGCTCAAGGCTTTTGTAACTGTCTGTAAGACAAACACTACCAGCACTATTTGCATTATTTGTAAAAAGGAGGGTTAAATACATTCCATCTCACAGATGTTTCGAGGCCTCATTGCTAGAGAAAGTCTGGCAGAAATGCAATGGCACAAAACACAGAACCTTCAGGGTCCCAAGAACATAAGGACTTGGGGAACCATCCACCCCCAATCCCAACAGAGAAATGGGACACAGATCGTGTATTTTCCTGAGCAGAAATCAAAGTTTCATAGAGAATCCATAAACATGCTCATGCTTCCCACCTGTTTCCTATTTAGAGCAAAAAAAAAAGCAATTAATGTGACTTTTTAAGCAACGATTAATAAAGAAACCTACGAGATGAGACCCCTAATTGAAAATGTCTTTCCTCACATGAGGCAGAGGATCAAAACATGACAAGAGCACTGAGGAGCCTCTCCCAGCTGCACAAACCGTTCCTCAACAACCTCAAGATTAATAAACAAAGACATATTCTAGGCATTTCCTATCCTTCCTGGATTTAGCCACGGCAAACAGGAGAAATCCATCCTCTTGCTTCACTCTGCTTCAGAACAGAGCTCCCATGGAGCACCTCACGGCAGTGACTGTGAATTTGGGAACCCCTCACTCTGAGCAGACTCACAGGGAGATGCAAAGGGAAAACACCATCCCAGGAAGAAGCAGATTTCAGGGTTACCATTAGCAAGGAAAAGGACACTGCCCTCCTCAGTGGGGAGGCAGAAGCCAAGGACAAAGCACAGGGGTGCAGCCTTGATCTACACTCACTGCCATGAACCCTCCCAAACCCGATCATCTGGAGCAAACAATGCAGTGCTCCCCCTTTAATCGCTGGCTCAAGACTTTTCCGTTCAGTTCATCAGGAAAGACACAGAATAAGAACGCTCAGGTGAAGCCCTGCACCACATAAAAACTGTCATAAAACGGAAAAATGCAGAAGATCGAGTACAAAATGAATTTTGTGCTTTGGACCAGCAATCACCAATCTCTTTGTTCAAAAGTCAGGCTTGGGGAAAACACCCCAAGTGTTATACATTGTACACAGCCCACAGGGAACGGAGTGAGGCACAATAAAATCAGGTGATGAATGGGCAGAATCTGCAGTGGTTGCTTGAACATAAACCTTTCGTGTCAGCTGCTTGCTCTGTGGGCAGGAAGAGCAGTTGTGTGAGGAGAGAAAAAAATTAATCCCAGTTTTACATAAAAGTGAGGGAAAATCTTGTCCTTACCGTTCTGCTCATCCAGCTCATTCCCAATTTCCTGCCCCATTTGTTTTTGCCGGGATATGATTGAAGAAAGAGCATCGAGTCCAGCATCTTGTTCTGCACCAGGAAAATATATTAAATTACTTTAAAAAGTTGCTGCTATGCCAGGCTACATAAAATAGGTAGAAGTGAAGAAAAAAAATCTGCTCTGTGCTTAAAGGGCTAAAATGCATTAAGAAAAACACATGAACACAACATGAAAATTAATCCTTATGGCAACAGTACTCTTGAAATAATGTGAATGATGGGTAAATAACTTCTCTGCTCTGGCTGGGACATTTTGCTGAGGATCCAAAAAAAAAAATCCAAGAATTTAACATTCAGCTGTTACTCAATCATAAATGCAGGGGATTTTCTGGCACACACAGTGAGCTCCTGATTAGCCTTTTTAAATTTTCCAAGCAACTTTTAACATGAATAAAAGAAAACAGGTGATGCAAACACCAAAGAATTCAGAGAGACTTTTAAAGCTGCAAGAGGATGCAGAGCCTGGGGGAGAGCTGAGGGAATGGGGACGGGGCAGTGGAAGTGTGATGTGCTCCCACTCTCTGCAGAGCTCCTGTGTGAAGAACCACATCCCCCCTGCCCTGCGGGCACCAGGGAGCCCCTCAGCCAAAATGTGCAGCTCTCCCTGCCCAAAGCTGCCAGGGAGTGGCACGAGAGGAGCTGCAGGAGAGTCAGTGCCCAGGGCACACCAGTGATGCTGCCCAAACGGGGTGGCCAGGGCCCCCTTCCCCTCAAGGGCCCTCCAACATCTCTTCCAGCCTCAGTTTAATTACCTATAATGTAATTAAAAACGCAGTTGAGGTTCCTCCTGGACCATCCAGACAGAGCTCAGGCCACTCTCCTGAGCTGTACACAAGCTGTTCCCATGCAGAGTGAAGCAGGTGTGATCTGGAGACTGATTCCATTCCACCACCTCCCATACTTTAATTGCCTGGAAATTACCTCATTCCACCTGACGTCCTCGGGCTGAGGTTTCCCAACTTCCAAAGTCAGAGATTCCTTATGGGTGCTGAGGGCCAAAATCTGAAGACCCTTTTTGGATGAGTTAATTCTTACCTCGTTCCAATTCAGGAAGACATTTAATGCACCCAGCACCACCCCTGCACCCAGTGCAGTTATGGGATCACACTGCACACCAAAACCACGAATATGAGCAAAACCAGGACTTCCAAAATTTAATTGAAGAAGTTGCAGCCAGTTAAGAACATTGCAAGCACAATGCTGCTCCTGCAAATACAGAAAGGAGAAAGCTCCAATTGCCTGGAGCTGCTGTGTTTGCCATTAATAAAACTTCAGCACAGGTTGGTGTATTGAAGTTCACATAAAGGCTCCTCTCAGGTCCCAGCAATGCTCAAAACAACCAGAAAGGCTCCTGTACCTTCGATGATCCTTCTCTGCTGCTGCCTGAGCTCATCAAAGCCGAGTCCTCTGGTCTCCTCTGATTCTTCCAAGAGCCAGGGGTTGGTGACGCCTCGTTTGACCCCTCCTGCCATGAGGCTGGATCTGAAAACAGCTTCAGTGAGTGACATCCAACACCAAGCCCCTGGCAGGCAGCAGCCCCCAGGGCTGAGCACTCCATGGGGCTCTGTGCAGCCAAAAACAATCCCCAGCAACAAATCCATCTCACGGGCTGGCAGTGGCAAGGAAGGAGAGAACTCATTTCACAGGGAACAATTAAGCTACAGAGTGAAATACATCCCACAGATTGTTTAACATATCCACATAAAATGTTGTTTGTATGTAGAACACACAGCATTCCTGGGAATGCACATTATTCCTCTATTTGCTACATGATAAAACACAAACTTATAAAAATACTGCTACAGCCTCACACAGTGAAAGGATCCACTTGTTAACAGAGATACAAATCAGATGAGACTCTTAATTCCCTGCAATCCTGACCAAACCTAACCAGGAACATTCCTGAATTTCAAAAACTATAGACGGACACAGCTCCCCCTCCTGCACTTCCTAGTCTGGCATCAACCTGAACGAGAAGCCAGGAACACACACTTGCAAATTAAAGAGTAATTAAGTAATGGGTTTTCTTCAAAGAGTTATGACTTGAGATTGTTCATGTTACAGACACTTCCCTGGTGACCACAGAAAACAAGTTTTCCATGTCCAGGGCACATAAATCCAAGCAGTAAAATGAAACCCCACTTAAATATTTCCTCAGTACCAGATTTCTGGTTTCTGCCTTTCAGCTCTTCACTGGTTTTTCCTGCAAGACAAACCTCATGACAGACTGAGAGTCCCCTGAACCCAGAACTGCAGCTCAGGCTCAGGGGGAGTCATGGTAAGGTTGGTTCCCCCACAGATGTTCACAAGTTGGAGCTTTTGCTTTCTGCTTTGCTTTTTCTAAGCTCTGTATTTCATTCCCATTTTACCTATACCCTGCTCTTTCCCCAAGCACTTCCACAAACAACACAGGAACAGAAAGGAGTTTTTGGATCTCTCAAATTCTCAATGATTTTAGCTTACACCAAGACCTAAATATGAATGTTGCAGTTGTTTTGGTGTTTTTAATTGAGTTTTTAATCAAGTTGTTCTCCAGGAGATGCTCTGATGCTGCCGAGTGCCCACATCTGCTGGACATCCCTCTGTGGCCAAAGCCCCGGGGCAGGAGGTCACTCTGCACAAGGACAGCGGGGCCAGGAGGGGTCAGCGCTCTGCTGACACCGAAGGGTGTCCAAGCACAGCCCCGAGCTTGGGCCGGAGCTCCGGGAGGAATTCTGGGGAGCTGGGGACATCTCCTGGCCGTGGGATGGAGCAGCACGGCTGGAAAATGCCCCGCACAGAGAGCTCTGCAGCTCCTCTCCCTGGACACTGTGCCAGGGGCGCTGCACTCCAGCTCAAGGTGAAGTCAGAATGAAAAATAGAAAAAAAACCACTTTTGTTTTTGCTAGAAGTGGCTAAAAAGTACTTTTTCTAGATCTCAACATCTCCCTTCACCACGTCAGTGATGTTGAACACCAGAGCAGAGCCTGCCCTGCTGTGCCACGACCAGCTGGGTACCAAGGGCAACACCAGAGAGGAGCTGGGACTCTTCTGCATTCCAGCCCTGCACCTCCATTAAATTTCCATGTATTTTTCGAGGCCGGCAATCAGGCTGGATTAGA
Organism: Ifrita kowaldi; assembly: GCA_013398055.1. NCBI lineage: Eukaryota > Metazoa > Chordata > Aves > Passeriformes > Cinclosomatidae > Ifrita > Ifrita kowaldi. Next base: position 98,649 of record VZRS01006378.1, read on the forward strand.
CAAAGTGACACGCACCTGGAGTGAAGTTTTACACATTCCCCAGCTTTCCTCCCTGCTTTGGGGATTAAACATGCTCTTTTATCTCCCAGCCTCAGCACTAGCACCAGGTTTGTGAACACGACAGAAGCATTACACTGCTCAAGATGGAAAAATCACTGCAGTTCACCCAATTCAGTTCAATTAGAAGGACACAAAATCCAGGGTAACAACACCTGACAAAGTAGTTTAACTAAAGCAAAGGGAACATAAAGCTCTCTGCTTGCTAAAAAGAGCACAACTATTTCTGCCCGTTAAAAAACAGCCAAGGCAAGCAAATTTGAAATAATCTGCGGCTCCGACTCTCTCCCTCCCCCCAGTGCTCTGCCCCGTTCTTGTAGGTTGGGTCATGACAAGTGGTCTGCTCGTTACAATAATCCTTGTGACATGTTTGGTGACTGCCTTCCCACACCACGCAGCACAACTTCCTCCCTCCTCTGATGCTGCCCTGCCTCGCCTCGCTGGTGTGAAGATTAAAGCTTATCCAATTAGCCACCCACCGCCTCCGCCAAGTTAATCACGCAAATCTTGGAAGCCGTCACAGAGCACTGGAGTGTGGGGATAGCTTTTGATTACAGGAGCAGATTTAACTAATTACAAGGCTCAGCAATGCGCCCAAGTATAAAAGGTGATGGGGTTTAAAATCAGGGAGCTATGTCACTGCCTGACAAGGGAGGGCTTATCTTATTGTTTCACTGATAATTCTTAAAACACCTCCCAAGTAACTTAGATTACTCAAGCAGCACTTACTTTAGGCCAAGGCCACACATCGAGGCTTAGGGCTTTAGAAGACTGATCAGCAAGACTGAGTCTTAAACAAAACCTGGGTCATATGACAGCTGGGTGGATGATCACTTGAACATTCTCTTAACTACAGTGGGGCTCTTTGAAGCACCCAGGGCACCCCAGCCTGGCTTCACAGGTCACTCTCCACAGGGGTGAGGAAGGACTGGGGCATTCTCTCACTCACAGTGCTCACACTGTATTTTTGGGAAGCTCCAAGCTAATAAATAAAACGAATATAATTTTAACATACAAAATAAAAGCTCTCTCTATCCCTCCAAAAACCCATGAGAGGCCACAAGAGCACAGGCACTTCCAAATCCCCTCCAGATACCATCCCAGGTGGAGATTTCCCCACGAGAACTGCTCCTGATGGGAAGCCTCCACCATTCCCTGCAGCAGGCAGAGGACTTGCAGCCCCACCAGCACAAGAATTGCTGTTCCCATGTTCCAGGAAATTCCATGTTGCTCCCAACACCATTTGAGGAATTCCAAGAGAAATCAAGGAAGGCCAGTTAATTTATTGGTTCTCTGGTGACTGACATGGACTTCTCCAGCCTGAGACGTGGTCAGACAGGAGCAGGAACATTCCCATTCCTCTGTCTCCATGAATGTTTAAATACTCCAAAAGTTTGACATGAGACATCCAGAAAGTCAGCATTCCTGGTTGCTTTTCCACCCCTGCCTTTGGAATGGAGTGGAACCCTGGGAATCCTGCCCCATTAAAGGCCCTGCTCTCACAACCTGCACGGATCTCTCCCAAGGAGAAAAGGGGGCAGAAGATGCTGAAATTGTGATTAAAACCCAATTAAAGGAAATTTGACTGGCCCTGCTCATGGGGAGTCACGCAAACAGCACAACCTTTCCCAGGAAAATTCCAGCAGCACCTTAATTAAGGCCGGAAGGGGCCGGAAGGGGCAGGAATGCTGTCCCCAAGCCACGGAGCGTCCTGCCCGCAGTTGTCACTTGGGATCAACCCTGAGAGCATTAAACCACAGCCCTGCGCCCCAGAAACGGCTTCAGAGCAGCTTTCAAAGGAGGTAAAACTCACTGAGTGGTGACCAAACGTAAACCAGATTAATTCCAGGGAAACCCCCCCAGCCCCAGGCCCTGGGACAATAAATTTGTGATCAGTGGTGCAGGAAGGTTAATGAAAGGAAGGGCTGCTGCAAGAACAGGGCCTGGCCAACGTGGGCTGTCACATCAGGGCTGGATTAGATATGGAAAAGCAGCACAAACCAGGGAAGTGTCACTGCTCAGCTTCATCAAACTCCAGGTGCTGATTTTTCTAATGCAGGAAAAGCTGAGTGTCAGCTCCAGGCACATTCCAGGGTGGGCTCCGCCACCTCCGGAATCCCAAAGCTGGGCCAGGACCCTGCAAGGATTTCAGAGGGACCCCGAGCTGGGAATGGCACCTGAGCCCTACAGACCCTGGGGGCTCCGGGCCTGAGACCAGCTCCTGCCAGGAGATCCCTCCAAGATCCCTCCAAGATCCCTCCAAGGTCCCTCCAAACTCCTTCCAAGATCCTTCCAAGCCACTTCCAAGCCCCTTCTCTACAGACCCACACAGCCCAGGCTCAGGCAAGAGAGGGAAGGTGGATTCACTGGCACAAGGTTCAGGCCCTGAGTTGTCTCTGCCTGCACCCCTAAAAACCAGACCCACAGGGAGACCATGGAAGAGGTGGGAATTCACCAGATGGAATATTTTGCATAGTTTTACCCATTTTTAATAATAGAGGTTAGAAGAGAACTATAAAACACCGAGCCTTGCAACACTGGCAAATAAATACTCTCTGATGTTATCTCCTGCTGGAAAATACTGGATTCCCTGATTGTTTCTAATGCGGCTTGAAATTATCAGCGGATTTTGGTATTTTCCCCCTGTCTGCCTCGACACCTTCTGGGTGGGGCAGCCCAAGGCTGAATCCCTGAAGCAGCAGCTTGCCAACACTGCCCTGCCACAGCAGGGACGGCCACAGAGGCCACACCAGCTCAGGGACTGCTCAGAGCAGGCGGCACACAAGAGTCCCACGTCACAGTCCCACAGACATTCGCTGCTCTACACGTTTTGGGTGACTCAGTGATAGATTAAAGAGCCAACACAACAACTGGGTGTGCACTGAGCTCTGGAGAATCCAAACCCAGAACAACTGTTTGGGTTCAGGCACAGTCCTACAGGCACCACCCACAGAGAACTGCCAGGAACGACTGTCACCGACAGGAACACAGCTGCACTGCTTTAATGAAACTCCCTTTGCTGCCTGCAGGGGTAAATGAGCTCAGGTATTACCTCAGACACACCCAAAGCACCGATCCCGCTGGGGACTGAGGGGACAGTGCCATACCTGGTCATGTCTGGCTCCGGGCCTTCGTTCCTGTAGGATGCCTCGAGCTGTTTGTGCCGTGTGACGAGGTCGTCCACCAAATTCTGCCTCCTGTCTCCCTCCAGCTGCGTGCTGATGGCTCTGGGTTAAGGACCAAACTCAAAAACACTGAAAACCTTTCATTTCATTACATAAAATAATACCTGTTATACATTCTTAAAACAAATCAGCCTTCCTGATCATCAAAATTAACGATTTTAACTCAAAAGAAAGGTTCTGAGAGGATTGGTCACATTTTTCTGAATGAAATCTGCTGTTATTCTAAGTGTGTTTCTGATCTTTACATATTTCAAACAAAAGGTTTCATACAGTGGCCACAGAATGATCTTTATGTCATCACCTCAGAGTAATGAGAGAACTGGAAGGGCATTTACTGCCAAATTAGCACTAAGAACAGCATTTCCCCCTGCAAAATCCAACCAAAGTCATTTTTTGTTTATTCGTTGGTCTCCAACACTGGCAGTGTAACCGTTCTGCACAGGGTAAGCTCAGGGAAGGATGAGATTTCTTAAAAGAGCTCCAAGTTACACCAACAGGGCAGGGCCAAACAGAACAGAGCCTTTAAAATCAGCGTAGTGCTGGACAAGTGACCTTGCCCACACCCCAGCAGTGCCTGCACAGCACAGACAGCACCAGGGCAGCTCCGAGGAGGCTCAGACATCTCGTTAAGCTGCTCTCAGACCACGCTGTTAAGGACGGTGACACAGAGGTGGCCAGAGCCAGGCTCGCTCCCACCGCCCCAGGGGAGCCCAGCCCCTCCTGCGCTGCCGCTGCCCTGGAAACAACAACCAGCAGCACCGGGCAAGTCCTGGTGCCAAAGTCTGCAGAGGGACTGCGGGGGAAGGCCAGAGTGTGTGGCAGAGGGCTGGGAGCACACCCTGCAGCGTGCCCGGAGGGGCAGGGTGCTGTCACACGGATACATCTGCCGCGCCGACACCGCCCGCAGCAGCAGCTCCCGCAGCTCCTCGATCTTCTCCCTGAGACTCTGCAGCGAGGACCTGATGGCCACATTGACCTGGGGGGACACGGAGATTGTCGCTGCCCTGGCCTGTTGTACTTGCATGACATTTCTTCATGACAATGCATTTAACTGCCCCTGCACAGGTGTGAAGGGCTGCACTGCAGCCCCAGAGCTGCTCAGAGCCAGAAGTCACTTCAGGCTGCTTACCAAACAATGGGATCGTTTCACAAGCACGGTTCTAGGGCATTAACGCTGTTGAATATGGAAAGCTGTCTTTCAAGTCTTTATAAACACATTTCTTTATACGGGCAAAACATTTCAGCACATTTTAATATTTTCCAGATAATTTTCCAGCTCTTTCCTCTGATGTTTAACACAAACACAGGCACCAGCTTCTTTTGCCACTGGGTTTCTTTCCCAGCTCCCAGGATCAGAGGGAAGGTTGCTACAGGTTCACACATTCCCCGCACTGAACTCCTCCAAACTTGAAACTTAAGACCCCAAAGAAATTCAGATTGTTCCACTTCCCTTCTCAGCAGCACCCACGACTCCCAATCCTTTCTCACCACTGACCTGCCCAAGATCCAGATGTGTCTGTTCTCAGTAAAAATGTAATTCATTCTTCCCTGCTGCAAGCAAGCCCCAGGCTTGCAGGAATCCTCCTGCTTTCTCCCACCCCTTCCCAAGTCAAACTCACATTATCCTCTGAGTTTTTCCTCCTCAAATGTTGTTTCTTTTCATTCCAGTTATGTAGAAAAAACACTCTAACTGCAATCAACAATGCAACTCATCCTAATTGAGACTTGCTGTGCCTCTTGTTTACAAGCTCCCAGCCCCGCTGTGGCTTACAATGGGCAGCAACCCCAGCTGCTCCGTGGGGAACTGGGAACACAGAGCAGTATCTGCTTCCACTCTCAGTCCTGCTTTCCTGGAGACACAGAGGCAGCAGCGACTCTCTGCAGGGGCCCCGTGCTGCCAGACCCTGCACGGCCACACCACCCCGGCTGTCTGTTCAGGAACGGAGCAGAAGAGCCTCTGAAGATGAAACCCCTCTGGCTCAGCGAGGTTTGCTCTCAAACACCACCAAACACAACAGAGAGCAGATGCACCCAGGCTGAGGCAGCCAAAATCCACCTCTGGGCCCAAAGCAGCCCAAGAGCACCACGGCAACAGATCCAAACCAGGATGGGGGATCAGCGTGGCCTCCAGCTCCGCAGTCAGGTAACTAAAGGTCTTTCCATTTGTTCTCAGGTCCAGGTGGAGAATGCTGCACGAGACTGACCCAGAACAGCAACAGAGCACAAAGGTGACACGGCCAAAAATGTCACCAGATGCAGACACCTGAAAACTGCAGAAACTGCAGTGAGAGAACAAAAGATTTCACCTCCTTTACAGAAAATAAAGAAAGAAGGAAAGTAGAAAGAAAATAAACCAACGGAAGTTTTATGACCAGCTTAATAGAGCAGAGTTCACAGATGGTAAGTGCTGGATTCTAATCTTTCCTCACAGTTTATTTTTCCATTTTAGATTTTATGCTCTATTTTTGGCTCAGCAACAAGCAAGAAGGTTGTCAGCCATGCTAATGGCAAAATACTATAAAAATAAAAACCTGTTTACATTCTCCCCAACAGGCCAACATTGTANAACCCCTTCTCAATTCCTGCTGAACTGAGTCACCCATTCAGCAGCACTGATTATTGTGCACAGCCTACACACTTTTCCTCAGCATTTCTTCCAGGGAAACACTTCAAAAATGACACTTGATTTGAACAGCTCTCAGCAAAGTGAGTGGCCCAGCAGATCCAGTGATCAGGCATTGCATTACACCCCTGCTATAGACAGGGGAGAGATCAACCAGCGGGGCTTTAATTATGACAATTATTGTAAAAGACCAACTCAAGGGCTTGCAGCAATTTTCATCTGAACACAGCCATGGGAGCAGTTAATGGCTCAAACCTACTCCTGAAGGAAAGGATGAGGCTTTTAGCCCCAGGGAAAGCAGCATCCCGAAAACCTTATTTTATTTCTTAAACAAGAATTGTGAAAAACGTGGGGAATACATTCCTGGGTAAGCTCCAGCTGCTGCTTCTCATTCCTATTTAACTCTGGGCTTGCATTTTGTTAGAAACGCAGCTAAAACAAGGCTGCAAAATTCCTGCTCCCTCTGATCTGCAGCCATTGAAGAAGGCAGGAGCCAGCCCTGGGGGAGGAACATCTGCTCCCTGTTCACAGAGAGGGCACAGAGCAGCTGCTGAGCACCCCTGAGCCTCTGGGACAGCTCCATCCCAGCAGCCCTGAGCCTCTGGGACAGCTCCATTCCGGCAGGGACAGCTCGGAGCAGCAGCAGGGTGTGCCCAGCACTGCCACAGCTCCTTGCTGCACGCAGAGATTCACCGCTGCTGAGCCCAAATGAGGTCTGTGACACTGAAAAGCCACCGTTCATTCACAACCTGCGTTCTCGTTCCCTTTACAGACACCTTAAGGGACAGGCTTTGGCGCTGGGTTCCTGCCATGGAGCCCAACCTTCCCCTGCGGGCCGCGACAGCGACTCAGCCCCGGCCCCGATCCGCCCCTTCCGCAGCTCCTGCCTCCCTCTGCCCCATATCCCGGGAATTCCGGGCCCGTCTGACCGCGGCACATTTAAACTCAACCCGTGTCCGGCACAGCTCAGCCCCAAACCCGAACCCCCTCCCTGCCGGGGCACCTTGGCCGAGCTCTCCCCGCTCCGCTGGCAGCGGTTCCGCTCCTGGATCTTCTCGGCGATGTCCTGGGCGAGCTGGCGAGCGGCGGCGAGCAGCGGGAGCCTGGGGGGACGGCAGCGGCTGAGCCCGGGGGCGCGGGATGGGCCG
>VZRS01006379.1:0-11379 GCA_013398055.1 Ifrita kowaldi
CCAGGGATGGTGACTCCAACCCCCCCCCGGGCAGCTTTTTCCAAGGCCTGACCTCCCTTCTCCATGAGGAAATTCCTCCCGGAATTCAGGCCGAGGGCCTCAGAATGACGACAAAAATTCCCTTTTCGCTCAAACCAGCGCAGAGCGGTCGCCTCCTCTCCCTGGACAACTTCTCCCGGATAAAACAAATCCATCCCTTGATCTTTTTTTCCCTCCCCCGTGAGCTCCTTGCTCGATTTGGCAGCGGGTCATCCACAAAAGCCGAGTTTCATCCCGGCTTCCCTCATTCCTTCAGCTGCTCCCGTTCCCTGGCACTCTTTGAATTTCCCTGGGAGCGTTTGAGGGGAATTTTTTTAATCTCAGCATCTCCCGGCTTCAAACAGATCCCTCTCCAGCAGGACGGGAATGTCGGGAGGGCGATGCCCAGCGGGATTTTCGTGTCTCGCCGAGTTTTTTCCGTGTTGTCGCAGCTTCCTGAACATCCCCGGCTCGGCAGGAGAACGGGAGCGGATTTTTTCCCAGCTGTTAAATTCGCTCTTTTAAAATTCCCCTCAGTCCCCGTAAATTGCCCGTGAAAAAAAAAAAAAATTCCACCTCTGGAGGAATCCCGGCGCTTTTTCCATGAAATATTCAGGAGCGGGATGCTGTTGGATTGGATGGGAGCTGAGTTATCGCCGCGGCGCGGGGATGGGAGTAATTAACACTCAATTAAGCGCTTTAAAAAAATCACAAAAAAAGAGCCCCAAACCGATCCCAAAACCTCCGTGTTTGGAAAGTTGTAACGGCAGAGCCAGAGGGGTTTTGGCGGTGCCGAATTCCTGCAGGAAAACAGGGAATGGGAGAGGAGTTGGAGGCAGGAGGTCCCTGCAGCGGTGCTGAAAGTCCCCTAAATTTGGGATGTGTGCACTGGGGGTGGAAACAGAGGGGTAAAAATCCCCTAAATTTGGGATGTGTGCACCCGGGATAAATGCACAGGTGCACAAAGTCCCCTAAATTTGGGATTTGTGCACCGGGGGTGGAAACAGAGGGGTAAAAATCCCCTAAATTTGGGATGTGTGCACCAGGTGTGTGCGTAGGAACGCACAAATTCCCTTCAATTTGGGATACGTGCACTTGGGATAAATGCACAGGCACCAAAAGTCCCCTAAATTCGGGATTTACGCACCTGGGATGTGTTTACAGGTGCGCAGAACTCCCTAAATTTGGGATTTATGCACCGGGAATACAGGTACGGAGTTAAAACCCTGCTAAATTCAGGGTATTTAAGTCCAGGTGCCCTGCAGGGATCCCGGGAAGCGCCTGGATTTGGGAGCAGGGCCCGTGAAACCTCAGGATCCTGGAGCCGCCTTTCCTGGGCATCCTCTCGGACTTTTCCCTCAGGAATCCAAGAGGAGCAGCTTGGGTTGGGAATTGGGAATCCAGCCCTCGGAGCGGGTTTGGGATGTGGGATGTGTGTGTGTATATCCAGAATTAAATTTTTAATCCATTTTCCACTCCTTTTGGGGGATTTTTTTGGGGGGGACAACTCTTAAGAAAATCCTCCCCTCATCCTCCTCTTCCTCCCCTATCCCTCATCCAGAGCTCTTCCCAATTTTTCCAGGCCATCCCCACCTGCCTCCTCCAGCTGCCAGCAGCAATTTGGCTCCGATTCCTCCTCGTTCCCGCTAAGATGGATTTGGCTCCTTCTCCTTTCCCTGTTTTTCCTTTTTATTTACTCGGAGCCCTTAAAAGCCAAAATCCGCCAGGTTTTATTCCTGGCAGCCGATCCCATCCAGCGGCTCCAAAGCCTCCGTGTCCAACGGGAAGAGCGATGTCTGGCTTGGATATTCTGGAAGGATTTCCCAGCTGCCTCCTCATGGATTATGGAAGGAATAACATTTGCCTCGGAGGATGCTCCGGGTCTGGAGCCGAGCCCCGGGGAGCAGCGGTGACAAATTTTCCTGGCGCTCCGTGCTGATCTCGCCGCGCTTCCTGCAGGGAATTGACGTCCCTTCGCCTCGGATTTGGGAAGAGAGGGAAACGCCGTTGGAAAGTTTTATTCCTCTCCCGCCGGCGGGAAGGAGCAGGTTTTTGGATTTCCGCCATTCCCACCCTGGAGCTGAGGTTTGGCTGCGAGGAGCATCCCAAGAAAAAATCATGGAAAAGATTTTCCGGGCTTTGTGCAAGGGAAGTCCCCTGCCAGGAGCTGAGGATCCACCCTGGGAATGGGAGTGGGATGGGATGGGAGCCCCCAGAGCCTCTCCGCTCCGTGGGGATTTGTCCTTTTCCATGGGCTGAGCCACAAGGGAGGAAAATGAACACGGAAACTCCTGGGATGGGGGAGTTCCATTTCCGGGAGAAAGTTCCCTCCTTGTCTCACGTGCCACAGCAGAGCTGCAGAATCCCGGTTTTCCCTGGAATTTCTGCTTCATCCCGGTCCTTTCTCCTTCCCCACCCTCCCATCCCCATCATGGAGCAACCCCGATTCCATCTCTTCCTGAGGAGATTCCGGCTGTGCTGTTCGTTGGGATCCGAGGTGCGGATGAGCGCAGCCGTTCCCAGGATCCTGTCTCCACCTCTGGAGCACTTGGATAACCCAGCTGGAAGAGCCTGGATTGCCCTGGAATTCTGCAGGCCGGGAATGGGGCAGTTTTATTCCGTTTAAGAATCCCCGCCGCCTGCGGAGCCTCTCCGGGATGGAACCGGCGCTGAAATCCCGTTGTTTTCCCTCTTTTCCTCCTCTCCAGATCCCGGCTGGCCGATTTCCACACCAACTGCCAGGCCACCTTCCAGTCCCTGACCGGCTGTCCCGGCGACAACTTCCAGGCGTGCCTGGGCTCCTACGCGGGGCTCATCGGTGAGTGCCGGGACTCGGGCTCGGGAAGGGCTTTTCCCGCCGGGATTTCATCCCCGTTCCCTCCTCCTCGCCAGGCTTTGACATCACCCCCAACTACGTGGACGCCAGCACCACCAGCATCACCATCTCGCCCTGGTGCTCCTGCAAAGGCAGCGGGAACATGGAGGAGGAATGCGAGAAATTCCTGCGGGATTTCACGGAGAATCCCTGTCTCCGTAAGGCGCTCCCCCGCCCCCTGCTCCTTTTCCCCCGCCCTGATTTATCATTCCCAGCCTTCCTCAACCTCTCCCGCTCCCAGGAAACGCCATCCAAGCTTTTGGGAATGGGACCGACGTCAACCTGTCTCCCAAAAATCCCAATCCCGCCGTGACGGCGCTTCCGAAGGCGGAGAAGAGCCCGAGGCTGCCGGACGACGTCAGCGACAGCAACACCGCGTACGACGCGAGCGTCATCAGCACCTGCAGCTCCCTCCAGGTACGGCCCCGACTGGGACAGCCCCGCCGCCAACTGGGAGCACTGGTGGGGCTGCGGGACAGCGGCTCCATCCCATGGGATGGCGGAACGTCCTGCTCGGATTCATCCGGGGGATGGAAGGATCCGGGCACCGCTTGGGGTCAGGAATGGGAAGGGATCCCCGCCCGTCTTCCCCCTTGCCTGCCGAGGTGACCCCCCTGAGCCCAGCTTGTCCTCGATAGGGAGATTGAATTCCAGGGTTTTTTTGGGAAAGCTGGAAAATCCGTGTTGTCTTGCCAAGCGCTGGGCTTGGGGGTCCGTGTTTTACTCTGTGGGTGGTAAAGGAATGGGAGGGAAATGGGATTGGGAATGGCTGATGGGATCCTGGGAATGCAGAGGAGTGGGATGAGAGAACGGCTGTGGCTGTCCCGGGAATGGGAGGGAAATGGGATTGGGAATGGCTGATGGGATCCTGGGAATGCAGAGGAGTGGGATGAGAGAACGGCTGTGGCTGTCCCGGGAATGGGATTGGGAAATGGGATTGGGAATGGCTGATGGGATCCTGGGAATGCAGAGGAGTGGGATGAGGGAACAGCTGTGGCTGTTCCAGGAATGGGATTGGGAAATGGGATTGGGAATGGCTGGGGGTGTCCCAGGAATGGGAGGAAAATGGGATTGGGGATGGCTGGGGGTGTCCCAGGATTCCCGGCAGGATTCCCACCAGGATCACGGTGGGAGCGAGGCAGGATCCCACCGAAGCCCCTGAGCTGCCTGTGGAGATGGGATGAGCCTTTCCCAAATCTCCCTGTGCTCCATCCCCTGCTCCGAGCTCTGATTCCCACAGGGAAATACGGGACCCCAAACCCGGCCCATTCCTGCCCTAACCATTCCCAATTTCTCCCGCCAGGAACAATCCCTGAAGCCCAACAACTCCAAGGAGCAGAGCCTGTGCTACTCCGAGGTACTTGGGGGATCCCAGGGCTGGGAATTCTTTCCCAAACCAAACACCTTGGGAATGACATCCCAGCTTCATCTCCTGGAGCAGTTTCCCACCTCCGGGATGCTTTTCCCTAAAAACCCTCTCCCGTCCGTCCTTCGCAGGCCCAGCTGACCACGGATGTGATGCCGGACCAGAAGACTTTCACGGATCCCAAGGCGGGAAGCAGCCGGCACCGGGAGAGCCGGATCCTGCTCCTCGTTCCCATCCTGATCCCGGCGCTGGGGCTATAGAGGGGCGGGAAGGAGCGGCCGGCAGGACGGGGACGCTCGGACCAGTGACCACCAGTGCCCACCAGTGCCCCGCTCGTGCCGGACACTGGGACGCTCCCAAATCCCGGGAATGCCGAGCTCCGGAGCGGCAGGAGGACCCTTTGCCACGCTGGGAAACTTTGGTGGTTTTCTTCCTACTTTTCATTTTTTTTCCCCGGTTTTTTGGGGTGGTTTTTTTTGGGTCTTTTCCGGGTTGGTTTTCCTGGAGCGGCTCCTGGGAAAACTCCCTGGAATGGGCCTGGAATGGGGGTCTGGTGCTGCCAGCGGTGCCGGGGAGGGGAAAAAAAATCGGAGAAAAGCTTTGGGAAAGGTGAATTTCAGGATTCTTTGCACTGGGGTGGCCACGGGGACCACGAGGATTCCGCATGGGAGCATCCCACAGGATGAAGGCGCCCTCGGGGGCTCCCGGAGCTCTTCCTGTCAGTTTTTGGGGGATTTTGGTTGGGATTTTTCCCTCAGAGAGTTTCCGAACGGAAGAGAAAAGAAACTGGTGTGAAACGCGTGAGGTTGTGCCGATGTTTTCAATCGTTTCCAGGGGGAGAGGTTCCGCTTTCCTTATTTTTTTTTTTTATATTTGGAATTTGGGTTGGGAGGGGGATTTTGACCCATCCGGGGGTCAGAATTCCCTACTTTCCCTGTCTACTTTATTTCCTGTATATAGCATATGGATATTCCCATGTACACAACCCCACCCATCCTGTGGCTTTTTTAATTCCCATTTTCCCCTTTATTTCCCTCCTTTTTTTCTCTTTTTTTTTTCCCGAATTCCTCCAATTCCCACAACAACTTCCAAATGTATTCTTGGAAAATTTATTTTTTTTAACGATGTCTATAATGGAAAAAAAAAAAAAACCAACAACAAACCAAAATAAACCAAGGAGAGCAAACCAAGGAACGAAACAGCCCCAAAATCCAAGATTCCATAAAAATCCCGATATCCAGAGCGGGGGGAAAACCGGGAATGGACGGGGGATTTGCTCCAGGAAGAGGATCTTGCTCCAGGACTCCCTCCAGGAATGGCGATCCCAATATTCCCTCCAGGAACGGCGATCCCAGCACCGCCCTGTGCCAGGGTTTGGGGTCATTCCCATCCCTTCTCCTCTCAGATTCCCAAAATCTCCCTGACTCCACCCAAAACCTCACCCCTGGTGCTTCCTCCACCTCATTCCCAGCACGTTAATTACAGGAGAGGAAAATTCCCGGGTTTGCGTGGAAGTGGAAAATGCCGGGATATAAAACCCCGGCTGCCGGGATGGATAATTAACTCCGGAGATAATTCCCTCTTCATTTGGACTCAATTACTTTCCCGATAGGAGAAAGTGCTGAGAACACAAATTTTTTTTTTCGGGATGTGGCATTAAAAAAAAAAAAATTATGGAAAAAAAAAAAAAATCCACTCAAGCTTTCCCTGGGAGAGCTTTTCCTTCCTGGGATAAAGGAGAGGAAAAATCGCAGTCAGTGCTCCGGAATTCCAGCTTGGCATCGCCCTCCCATCCTTGGAATGTTGGGTTTGGGGGGAAAAAGAGGGTTCCGGTGGTTTTTAGGATGGATCAGGCGGGGTGGGAATGTCACGGGGTTTGCTCCGAGGAGGAATTGCTGGGAATTGAGGTTTTTGTGGGATAATTTGGAATTTTGGAGGCGTTTGAAGGAATATTTTGTGTCCCCGGGGTCACCTCGTGGCTCCTCTTCCCACCCCGCACAAAAACTCCCGCAAATCCTCAAACTACAACGGATAATTCCATCAGGAATTCCTCCCATTTCCCGGCTGGAATCTCCCATTCCCAGCCGTGCCTGGAACAGCAATTCCAAGGGGAAAAAAAGGCTGTTTAACCTGTTTGGGGTTAAAGCATCTCCTGGAATATTCCACATGAATTCCCAAGCTTTTTCCTCCTGGCCATGCCCGGATTCCTGGGAGCAGCCAGGAACACTCGGGGACAGGGGTGATGGGAATTTTGGTTCCTTAAGGAATTTTTGGCTCCTTAAGGAATTTTTGGTGGTTTTATTCCTTCTCCCCTGGGGCCTGGGGCTGTAAATCCCGGCCTGGCGCTTCCAAAGGGAATATTCCGGGGTTTGGGTTTTTGTTTTTTTTTTGCATCCAGGTTTTTGGAGCGGTTGAAAAGTCCCCGTGCTCCTCGCAGGAAATGCCAAGCAGTGGGAGCAGGGAGGAAAAAATAGAAGGAAAAGGGTTTTAGGGAGGGTTTTAAAAATAGCGGAACTTTGTAGGAGAAATATGGGAAGACGTCAGGAGGGAGCCTCAAACCGGGGGAAAAGAATTCTCTGGAAAACTGGGATTAATGAATTGCTGGGCTGGGGGGGTCTTGGTGTTCTTGGGTTTCTCCCGGCAGCTCCGAGTCCTGAAAATCCAAGGAAAAGGGGTGAAAATGTGGGAGAGGGAGGGGGGGATTTGGAGCTGTTTGGGATTGGAGAGGGAACGGCGCCCGGTTCTTCATCCAGGGAATCCGGGAGGGCTGGGAAAGGGATGGAGGGATGGGACACAGGGAATGGCTTCCCGCTGCCAGAGGGCAGGGATGGATGGGATATTGGGAAGGAATTCCTGGCTGGGAGGGTGGGGAGGGGCTGGGATGGAATTCCCAGAGGAGCTGTGGATCCCTGGAAGTGCCCACGGCCAGGCTGGGATAATCTGGGACAGTGGGAGGTGTCGGGGTTGGAAATGGCTGATCCCTGAGGTCCCTTCCAACCCAAACCATTCCGGGATTCCAGGATCTCCTTCTTCCCAGGATCAGTAACTTGGTGGAGCCAAACCTTCCAGTGGAGGACGTTGAAATCCCAGTAAATCCCAGTAAAACGCCCGTCTGGAGGCTCCTTGGAAAAACAAACCCCGGGAGAAATGACAGCCATGGAAGCTCTCCCGTTGAACCTCCGGCCTCGGGAAGAAACCCATGAAAACCAGGAACAGCTCCCGGGACGCACACGGGGTTAAATAAAGCAAATCATGGAATGTGCCGGCGGGAATTCCCTGCCAGCTGGCAGTGGGAGCGGGGGCACAACCGGCAGCCTTTTCCAGGAGAGGAATTCACAGGATCATGGAATGCTTTGGGCTGGGAGAGACCTTGAAGCTCCTCTCATCCCACCCCTGCCAGGGGCAGGGACACCTCCCACGATCCCCGCGTGCTCCGAGCCCCTGGCTTCGAATTCCTTGGATCTGGGTGCCTTTGAAACGGCTGGAAAACCGGGAAAAGCTCTCCCAAGCCTCTGCAGGAGGAGGTTTTGCTGTCGTGGCCGGGGCAAGGCCCACCTGGAGCCTTTTCCGTGTTCTCCTGAATTATTCCGGAATTATTCGGGAATTATTCGGGAGTTATTCCCGCCTCCCGCTCCAGCGCCGCGTCTTTGCATCCGTTAATTAAACTCGGTGGGCGAAATGAATCCCGGCCCTAATTCCCTGTCTGGATGTTCATTATGGAAGCAGCAGCAGCAGCCGGGATGTCAAGGAGGATTAAGCCTGGAGCTGGGAAGTCACAGGTGGCTCCAGCACGGATTTCAAACCCGTGCCTGGAAAAGCTGACGGATCCCGCTGGAATCGAGCCCAAAAGCATCATCCCCGCTCCCAGTTTTCCTGGGGCAGCCATGGAAAATTCCTTCCCAACGCTCCCAAGGAGGGAATTCCCTCCAGGCTGGCCCTGAACTGGTCACGGTGTCCTGGTCCCTGTTTTTCTCGGGGATGATAAATGGGGTTGGATCCCCCAGCTCCAGGAATTCTCCCAGCCCCATTCCCAGACCTCGGGGCATAAAGGGAGCATTTTCCAGAGGCTCCTCCACCCCCTGGATGATCCCTGAGGAGCCCCGGGAGGAACAAGGGCTCCTCTGTCTCCATCGGCCCCGCGGCCTCGGGCTCCTCTGGATGACCCCGTGCGGTCACTCCTGGACAAAATCAAGCGGGTGCCAAGCGGGAAGGGGAAAAAACCTTGGAATTTCCCCCCTGGATCTGCTCCCAACCCCTCCCCGTGCCTGGACGGGGCCGGGGCTCCCGCACCAACCGCAGCCCGGAGCGTTTGGGATCAACCCCGCCCTCATCCCGGGGATCTGGGATGCTGATCCCGGGCCTGGCCGCATTCCCAGCCCCATTCCTGGCGCCGGCAGAGCGGAGGTGTCCCGAATTCCCGAATTCCCGGTGTCCCGGGGAGGCAGCGGTGTTTAATTAAGCGCTGAACATGACGCCGGTTTTAATTCCGTGCGTTCGGAGCTGCCCACACACCCCCCGTTGCCATGGCAACGTTAATTTGTTTTGGAGCCTCCGCTCGGATGGATTTGGGAAATTTTTTTTTTGTTTGTTTGTTTGTTAATCTCCTTTTCCTTCCCCCTCCTTTTCCTTCCCCCTCTCCCCCTTCCATTCCCTCTTTCCCGACCTTTCCCCCCTCGTTCCCCCCTCTCTCCCCCTCTGATTCCCTGAATTTTAAAGCACCAAAAATTCCCTGCGTGGAACAAAAAATTCCCTCCTCGAGCCCTGGCCGGGCATCCACATCCCACAGCCTCGGGTTTACCGGGATTTATCCCGAATTATCCCAGCTGCCTTCCCAAATCACGCTCCTGCTCCCAAAACATGAGGAGATCCATGGTTTCCCTTTCCCAGTTTGAAAACTGGGAATAAACCTCTCGGAAGGCCTGGCTGCGGTGTCGGGATTCCTTGGAAGGTTTCAAAGGGATTTTCCCATCTGCTGGACTGGCGAGGGAGAGAAATGAAGGGAAAGAACCAAGGGAGAGCCCGGTGCCTCCTTGGGAAGGTCCCCCCAGCATTCCAAGGGATCTCTGGGCTGGAGGTTGGGAAAAAGAGGGGGATGAAACCTGGATCCAGTGGGAATGGGATGGGATGGAAGTGGGGTGGATCCGGTGGGACGACACCCCTGGAAGCTGCGGTTTTGCGGATCCCCAGAAACCCTGCCCTCCATCCCTCTCCATTTCGAATTCCCTGGAAAAAACCTTCCCTCGGTTTCCCGAGCTCCTCACGAGCAAGGCCCGTGAACGTTCCGTGGGCTTGGAATTGGTGCCAACTGTCTGGGGCTTTTCCCTTTTCCCGGGATTTGCCTTTACTCGAGCATTTATTCCCCCCGCATCCAACATTCCCCGCTCTGCCCATCCATAAAATCCAGTGGTAAAAGCTGGGAATGCCTGGCAAGGGGATGGATCCGCAAACTTCCTTGGGAATGACGGAAAACCAACATTCGGGGCAGCGTTTTCTTTAATTAGGGTAATTAAGAGGTGCAGCTTCCAGAGCCTTCCGTGCCTTATCCTGGGAGAAGCCGGGTTAGGATCCAATTCCTGGGTTAGGATCCAATTCCCGGGTTAGGCTCCAATTCCTGGGTTAGGATCCAATTCCCGGGTTAGGATCCAATTCCTTTGTTAGGATCCAATTCCCAGGTTAGGATCCAATTCCCGGGTTAGACTCCAATTCCCAGGTTAGGACCCAATTCCTTTGTTAGGATCCAATTCCCGCGTAAGGATCCAATTCCCGGGTTAGGCTCCAATTCCTGGGTTAGGATCCGTTTCCCGGGTTAGGCTCCAATTCCTGGGTTAGGATCCAATTCCCGGTTTAGGATCCATCCCAGAATGGATTCCCAGCCTGGGTTACGGGAATGTGGTTTTTTTTCCCTAAAAAAACCAGGTGTTGGAACATTGGGATTTTTGCTTCCCGCTCCTGGCTGGAGCAGGATTGAGCCTGGAAATCTCTCCTGCCCTACTTTGGGAGTTAAAAAAGGATTCCTGGATATCACAGGGAAGAGGAAAAACCGGGAATTTCTGTCCTCTCAGTGGGGCTTTGCTCCTCTCCGTTGGAAAATTCCCGTTTTTTGAACTGCTGAGCTCTACCCCAAATCCCAGATTTTGAACCAACACCCGCCTTCGCCTCCCAGAAATCCACGGATTTGCCCAGGCCGTGTTTTCGTGTGGATTAATGATTCCAACACGGAATTTCTTGTTCCATAATGGATAAATTCCCTGTTCGGGGAGTGCCAGCCGTTATTAATTAAACCCAGCCCAAGGATTTGTTTGCTTTGATGTCGAAAGCTGCAGCTTTTTTCTCTTTTTTTCCCTCCCTGCTTGTTAAACTTAATCAAAAGCAATCAAAAACGCTCCCCTAAATTAGAGCAAATTAATTCCCAACAAAAAGAGAAAGTCTCTGGTAGCACAAATGGAAAAGGAATTGGAAATGATCGGAGATCGGAGTCGGGGTAATTTAAATTTAATTATTGGGTTTTCGGGCTTTGTTTTGGAGGGGTGGGGCAGGGTTAGGACAGGTTTAAATGGTGGGTTTGGTGCTGGGTTTAATTCTGGACGGGATAGGAAAGGTTTAAATCCTATTTTTGGTTATTTGGGTTAATTTTGAATAGGATAGGAAAGGTTTAAATGCTGGGTTGGTTATTTGGGTTAATTTTGAATAGGATAGGAAAGGTTTAAATGCTGGGTTTGGTGCCGGATTTAGTTTTGGACGGGATAGGAAAGGTTTAAATCCTATTTTTTTGGTGATTGGGTTTAATTTCAGATGGGAAATGCAGGGATAGGAAAGGTTTAAATGCTGGGTTTGGTGCCATTCCAGAGCAGTTCCTGGAGGCCGGCGCTCCCGGATCCGAGTGAATTCCAGAGGCTCCCGTGTACATATTTATCCCTATTTATCCTTTATCCTCCCTGGCACCACCTGCTGCCGTGTGGGAAAAGCTGGGAAATCGCGGCCGCCCACGGGCTCCGAAATCCGGGAATGGGAGCAGGAGCAGCGCCCGGGAGTTGTGCCGGGAAAAACGGGACTTGGAGAAGGGATGTGGGGCCGGGGATGGAGGAGCGGCAGCCTGGATGTCAGGGAGAATCATGGAATC
>VZRS01006382.1:1666-28407 GCA_013398055.1 Ifrita kowaldi
CAAAAACCCCAAAAAACTTGCGATCTGTTAGTGGAGGCAAATCAGAGGAAATCAAGCAAAATGACCAGATTCCACAAGACTCCTCCATCTCTTCTCTTTGGCTGTCGCTCCAAGAGAGAGAGCACCAAGGTCGACTTTTGTCTGCCCGGCTAAAATGAAGCTTTGCCGCTGCTGTTGCTCCTCTGTTCCCCTCTTGCAGTTGTGACAAGCGGAACAAGGGCAGCTTTCAAAATGAAAGGGAGATGAAGCACTGAGATTTTAAACGGCTCATTGACAGAAGTGATGAGAAAATGAAAAGCATTTCCATTTCTAGTGATGTGTACCTGGCATGAGAGAGTATTTAGCAGGGACAAAGCGTGCCCTGCTTCTTTTAGCCACCTCTGCAATCTCCCTTCTCCCCCATTCCAACCTCAATCCCGCTCCCTTAATGCTCTGTCAGCCCCTCCCCACCGCTTCCTTCCCAGTCACTTGATTTAAGGTGTTACTGAAGATGGCTATGGGATTACTGGCGGATGGCTTTCCTCAGTGGGGCACGGGTGAGCCCAGCGAGGTGCTGGCTCCGTCCCCGAAGCGGGGAATGGTCGGGAGAGTAACAGCAGGTTCAGGTTTCCTCATTTCCAGATGGTCGATGCCGGTGCTGCCTCTTTGTGTGCGTGTTTGTGTGCTGGGTAAATTCGTGTGTTTGTGTGTATGTACTCATGCAGGGGAGCAGGGACACACTGACTGGAGCAGGGACAACGTCGTCCTTCCTTTCCAACTCCTCCACACAGGCTCACCTCCTCTAGGGTGCCTCTTTCCCACAAGCCCCCGCAGGTGACACAGGGCTGGCTGTGCTTAGCGGGCTGGGCACCGCGACTCACCGTATTTTCAGGCTAAGCAGCTCTTCAGGGTTGCAGGCAAAGTTACCCTCTCTCACCCGCGCCTTTCTCAGGGCTAAAAGGAGGCACCGCTGTGCCCCCGCTTTGTGCTCGGCTCCTCCGCCTCCTCTCCTGCAGGGCAGCAGTGAAGAAGCGCACGACCCCTCCCAGCAGCACCAGCAGGGACCGTTCCTCCCTTTCCTGCCGGTGCCACTCGGGACTCGCAAAGGGCACAGGAGAGCTTCACCTTCGCTTTCCGCTTTTCACTGTGAGAGGCAGCAGTCTCAAAGCGGAGCTGGCTCGGAGCGGCGACTGCCCGCCGCCAGCCTCCATTCGCGCCCGGCAGCGACATCGCACCGGCCCCCGCAGGCGTCTGATGTGACCGCACCTCCGGGCAGTCCTTCTGACACAGTTTTCTGTCCTTTGGCTTTGCTTACTTTATCTCGGTGAATCCTGCACGTCTTTGGTTGACAAGTCTAAGGCAGCACTAGGGTGGTCGGTTGTTTGGTTCGATTGGCTGACACACAGAAATAGCCCCTCACTCCCTAAGCAGAACCAGCCCGTTCCTCTACGAGAGGCTAGGCTCTCCAGGCAGCCATACAGGATGGAGAGGGACAGGGTGTAGCTTCAACTCCATTATCAACATCTCATTTTGCAAGCACCAGCCCATGAAACCTAAAGAATTCTGTGGATGTGTTTTAAAATCCCTCATTTTCCAAGACTTCTGTGCAGAAACATAGCAGAAACTTGTAATCTACCTGCGGTTGTTTCCTTGTGTGTTTGTATGGAGGGGATGTTTTTGAGCAATAAGTCTAGCAGGATCAATTACCTATCTAGCTTAGTGCCCTTTATCTCAAGCTGTGACAATTAGCAGCGGTCTAGTGAAGGGTTGGAGAAACGCAGCAAGTGGAGTTACTAGCACATCCTGGATTTCAGCAGCCAGCAGCTTTGGGTCTCCTAAGATACAGGCTGCTGTTGAACCATCACATTTGAAAAGGCATGGACTGGCCTCTCCTCCACTCATTTGTCTGTTCTCTTTCATTCTGCTGACCCTTTTCCCTTGCCTTGCCTTGCCTTGCCTTGCCTTGCCTTCCTTCCTTCCTTCCCTGTTCCATACCATGGCATTCATATGTATCCTCCATTCTTTACGCTCTTCATCTGGCTGAAAGCACTGGTTTCTATGAACACTAGTAATAAAATTGTTTGTTGTTGATGTGCTATGAAAGTCAACCCACAAAAATTGAGATTTGAAACCACTGAATGCACATGAATCTAGTAACAAGAAAGAAAAGCACATACTTGATCAGATAAATTTGAAAAAGTTTTGAAATATCCTGTGGGGATGGCTCAATTTTCCTGATTGTAACAACTTTTCAGAGAAAATGTTATGAAGAATAAGATAGCCTTGTATCCCTCCTTTTAAAAAAAATTAGTGTTTTAGACATTGTCTGATTTTCAGAGGTATTTGATATTTATAATTTCAGGTGGCTCTAGTAGGAGTCTGCGGGACATCTTAGCGCGTCTGAAGCAGGGCTGAGTGAGTCCATCATTATGATACTGAGACAGACAGTATAAGTAAAAGGAAAGCATCTATAAAATAAATTAAAATTCTATGTAAAATGTTAATTTTTACAGAATCTGATACATCAGAATGGTAAGAATAAGAATGGCTTTTTGATCTGCTGCAAAATTAGGTTGGTTTTTTTTTCCCCTTTTCCACTAATAGGAAACTTCAATTCTAATTCCATGGGGTTGTGACGTCTTAGCTTCAACTTCTTGCTGATGCATTCATTCAGCTTGTATTTCTGACCATAATGGTTAAGGTTGAAAGGATAGAACAAAGCCTTTGTGGGAAATTAACTTACCAGTTACTACAAAGCAATTTCCAGGAAAGAGCAGTCAGAGAACAGACAACTTGGTCTAAGTTGTTGTTTTTTCCGTAGATCCTGATAATTTTAAGGTAGTTCTTACTCTGCAAGATATTTGAAGAAGCAATATTTAAGTCACAAACCAGAGAGGCATCTGATAAAAGTAATTATTGCAAGGCTATAAACCTTACCTCATAATACATAGTTAATGTAATTTCCATGCTAGGGTTTATTGCAGAACTCTTACAAGTTTTAGACATGTGCCTGTCAAACAACTTTACAGAAGAATGTTTCCTTGTCAACGAAATTGTACAATTTCTCTACAAAAAAAAAAAAAAGGCATAATATTTGCCTTTATCTAAAATTCGAGGGACAATATTTGGCAATTATCTTGGACCTAAATAGAACAGGGTATGATACGTAATGTACCAGTTTTCATCCTCTTTTTTATAAAAAAAAACCCCTAGTAGTATTAGAAAATGTTGAAGATCTTCTTCCCAATATCCAGCTTGTCTTCTGGGAAGTAGAATGGAGAAGGATCTTGGATTATAAGGAAGATTATTTAAAATACACATATACACACTGACACACCATTTACATTCGTACTTGTTTACATTCAGTTGTTTACCTTTCCTGGGCAGATTTACATTCATTGTTGCATTGCTTTGTTCTCACAGAACATGTAAGATTTACTATGGCTTCATAATTTCAGCATTACAAATGCTGAGTACTGCTGCAAATGTCAAAGAAGGAAATGGTGGGAATTCATCATGTCCTTCCCAGGGCCTGAAATCTTATTTGGGTAAGTTTATAGATTTAGGAACAGTGTTACTCATAAAGAGTGAGCCCTGGGGTACTGGAAAATGGCAAACAAGGGATTCCAGCAGGGCTGGTCCTCCCATAGAGCTGTGTTGTTGAATGACAAGATGGGATGCAGCCAGCATAGACAGAGAGATGGACTGCCCATTTTCCCTTGAATTCTACAAAATGCATCATAGTGTCATGTGTCATATTTGCATTCTATCATAGAAATAGGGAAAATAACTGTAAGTAACTTAACCACAGAAGCATTCCTGGGGTGATGAATTCTCACCCTCCAAGGCCTGTAAATAACACAGACTGTCTTTGAAATAGAACTGAAAGAATCTGGAGGCTTGAGGCAGAAATGACTGATAATATAAAATATGCATGCGTAGAAATTATATCCACGTATTTGGTTTTGTTATGAAGAAATTCAACAGACTGCATTGCTAGCTTTCAAAGGCACAGGTAACAAGCTGAAACTTATGTACTTCCTAAATTATCTATTATCTCTCAATTTATTGTGTATTCCCAATCTGAGAAGGAAGTTCTACTACAATACATAATTGATTTCACTAACAAAAGAAGAGTGATAGTAGTGATAGCTAGGAGTACATGTTAGGAGGAAAGCTTGATGAAAAGAAAAAACACTAGTTACTAAAATCAGTAATTAAAAACTGATCCTAGAATGTTATGAATTGACTGACATATTTATTCCTACTGATTTAGTGATATTTTTACCCAATATAGTTTCTATAAACTGTTTTTAGTAGATTGAAAACCTCTTATCACCTTTTAAGTATAGAAAAAAATGAACATTTCTGTGCTATTTTCTGGTTTATTTTAATACTAGTATTATCATTTGAAGAGGCTGACATATCATATCTCAGAGGTGGCTGTATTTCAGTGGCAGTTAAAATGAAACCTCTGCCATCATTATCTCCTCATAGAGCTGTTTTCAAACCCAGCAAGCAGATACCTGCAAGTGTAGTTTGGAGTTCTTAGTGAAAATGGACCACTTAAATGCAAAGTACAGATATTCTCATTGAACATAGCACTGAGATGGAACTACTTGAATTACAAAATCTTTCCTCCACTGTTTAATCTGACCCAGAACGAAAACTTCACAGTCTACTATAGTTAGCTTTCTTGATTGCTGTGCAGTTTTATTTGGGAACTGAAGCTTAGTCTAATTAAAAGTATTCTTTTAAAAGCCTATACTAACAGTTGCATTTTTGCTTCTGTGTATCAGCTTTAATCCAAAGGTAAATAGAAGTTTTAAAACAGGATATAAAAAGAGCCTCTAAACTGCCGGTTGTTTGAGCCCACTGAAGGCAAAAGGAGAGTCGAGAATAAAATCTTTGAGAGTAGATTTTCCTGTTTCTTTTCATACTAAGTTTTGAATTACAATTTTCTGTACGTATATTTCATTTGACTGATAAATATTAATTGTAATAAAAGCAATGTATTTCACAATATACGCTAGATATTTTCATTAGAAGTGGTATTTGGAAAACTCTATTGCATTATAAACCTAAAGATAACAAAAGTAAATTGTTTATGATTAAGGGAAAATAAATTATATGTTTGGATACAGTCAGAAAATGCTCTTTCCGCATTTCATTGGTGGGCACATCAGCAGTTCTCAGGATGAGTCCACTGGATTCAGTGTAATGATAGTATGCTAATAGAATGTCAGGTGTAGTCCTTAAACCCCAGAATAGTCCTGTTTTTGTCAGGACGTATGCTGAATTGCAGCAATTTTTTAACCTGGTTTCAAGATTTCATATTAATTTTTTGTTTTCCAGTAAAATATTTTGGAATTTGCACAATATTGCTGATGGCTGCAGAGGAACTAGGAGGACTTAAGAAAATAGATTGCAGTTTAGAATTATTCAAATTTAATTATAAATGCGATTTGGTTTTACTTGTATCAGGTATCATCATATATTCCAGTATGTAATTACATGTGAGAATGCTGATTTAGCTAGTAAAACCAAAGCACAAAAATTGGGAAGTTTCTGTGTTAGTTTTATTGCATTTGTTTTCTAACACATTCTTTGTTTTTGCCACTGCCTTAGTTTAAAGACATCTAACATTCTGAGTCAAAATCACAAGAACTAAAATATCGTGGAAAACAAAGGTCCAAATCCTGCCTTTTGGAAAGCCTACCAGGTTAAACAAAGATTGGGGGAAGAAAAGAATAGGTCTTTGGCCACCTCACATAATCATGTCCATTGGCTTTGTGGTAATAGATGCTTTTTGCTTGCATCTCCAGGTGCATGCTGGAGCACAGGCACACAGCACTTCTGGTAGCAGGCGTCTGTAACTGTGTCCTCTGTCAAGAAGAAATATGCCTAATTCATGACTATGCTCATCCTCTGTGATTTCCCTTGAATATGTCTGTGCTGACACTTCGGTTATATGACTCCTACTGACTTCAGCAATGCTTGTTGCATAGAATGGCAGAACTGGTTGGGTTGGCAAAGACCTCAAAGACCATCAAGTCCAACTATTAACCCAGCAGTGCTGGGTGATGAGTGCCATGCATGACATGGCAGTTTTAATGACCACAAGAGAAGAAATAAGTGTACTTAATAGTTCATAATAAAAGAGCAATCTTTGCATCAATATAGTGCTCACAAAGGTTCTCACCTGATTAGAGAATTTGTATCGGTATAATATGTTGAAGTATACTGGCGTTTGCATTGTCAGCAGTGGAAAATTGCACCAATCAACCATGTAAGACACAGTTTTTTTGAAAACATACTGACAAATTTATGATTCGCAAAGCTAAAATTTATCTGATATAGAAACAGCATCAATGTTTAATATAGAACATGTTCAATGTCATTGCTGACTCCTGCATGCCTACCTCCATAACTTTCCTGAGGATATGCTTCAAAATTCCTTAATCTTTCTAGTACTACAATTGCAGGCCATTGAAATTTGTATGAGTTTCTACACTATTTTCAGCTACTTTTAAATTAAGATACCCATAAAAAAACCCACCATTCTTCTAAGCTCTATCTATATATTTTTACTACACTCAAATCTAACTCATCAGCTAGCTCCTGTAATTTTTCCGAATTTATTCAGCCTCCTCTGCACTTCTGGGCTCCCTTCCCAAATTCTCTTCCCACTCCACAAGTACCTCTGGAGAAGTCCCAAAAACATAAAGCCTGCAGTAAAATATAGAAAGTTCTCTTCAGTTTCCGTGTCATTTGTAAAGTCCTTTTTTGGCCCAAAGTAATAATCATGTAAGGGTAATATGCTAGGAAATGAAATATCCTCCCAGCCTTACAGTCATAGATTAGACTTACTAACTTTTTCAGAAAGTTCTTTGGATTTTATAACATCTGCAAGAAAGCAAAATTGGAAGAGTGGTTTTTCAGTTATATTTCTTTTCATTCTTCAGTATATTGTGCCTGTCTACCTGATTATTTTTTGGTAACCAAAATAATACCCATCCACCCCAAACAAGAAAACTTCAAAACACATTTTATGAAAAAGTTCAGAACATAATGGCAACTTATTCTTACGTTTATTTGTGTATAAATAAACAGTATAGAATCAGATAGTTAAAATTTGAGTACTTGATATATTTTGGAAATCCAAGAAACATCTTCTTGTTTTTTCAAGCTCTAATGTATACAGTTAAATTGTCCATGTGCCATGGTGAGAGAAATATTACAGATCTAATATTACTCCTGTATTCTTTACTAATATCATTGTTCTGGGATGACTGCAACTGACTTGTTGGGACTCTGGATTCTACATAATATTATAGATTAATAAAATAATTAAATAGAAAAGGAAGAAAATCACATAGGCTAAAACAAGGCTAGGTTTGTAGGGATACTGTTATGTGCTTTTTCCCATTGACTGTGTGCTCCAATGAAGTCAGGAGAGTTTGCTGTGTATCTGACTTGTGAAAGGTACTGTACCAAATTGCTCCCTTTGGGGCTTCCTGTGTTCGTCACCTCTTTGAAATCCATTGACAGCTGAGTTAACACAAATGTCTAATCTGAGAGTCAGAGCATGCCACAGATACCAACTAAGGAGAGAATCTGCTCATCAGAACCACTGTATTAAGAAAACATGAACTACCTCCTAGAATTTACGATAAATCTGAGGTAACTATAGTGAAAATGGATAGTTTATTTTAGGATATTGTACCCAATACAATGAGCATTGAATCATCACTTCTGAAAACATAACTGCACTGTAATGTTGAGGTGTTTTCTGAAGAATGTTTTCTTCATTCTTACAAGTTTTAGTATTTTGCATTATTAAGCCAGCACACAGTGTCCTGTAGGTAAACATCCTCTGGCCAAACTGATATGGATATATTTATTTGATCAACTTCTTGTCCTCATCTGCTTCCTCCATGCTTCATGTGCATAAAATTTATTTGCACAATCTTTTTTGTACCATACTTTTTTTGTGCCTTTAGTTCACAGGTTGCTCTGGGCAACATTCCTATTCTTTGGCACACTTGGATGATTGTGCACTTTTTAGAAGTTGCATCATTGATTTTTCCTCTTTTCCCATCTCTTATAAGTATTCTAAATATACCCATTATCTACTTGAATATCCCTATTTTACAATCTTAGTGTCTTTTTTTTCCTACCTGGCAATACTATTTTTCTATTTCATTTCTATTGATTAATGTTCCTAGCAGTGTTTCTATTTCACACTGCTTGGTGGCTCTAAGTCTTCCCATTCAAAGCTTCTTACCTCTCAAGTGAGAAGTGTGCTTTTGAAAAAGAGTGATCATCCATTCAATTATAACCTTATTGAAATATTTACCAGTAGATTATTTTAGAGCTTGTCCCCACCGAACTGAAGAGAAGATTTGTCATTGACTTTTAGCAGAACAGAGCAGATTGATACTAAAAAGCAAAATACCATTTCAACACAGAGGAGTTTATTTAGGATGTGACAGCTCTACAAAAATGTTTATACCATGCATGGGACTGAACCAATGAGACTGAAAAGCTGTAACAGTTGAACTCCACCAGATTCTTTTTGCCAGTACCCTAAAATGGTATTAGAGCTAAGTTACTGACACTCACAAAAACCTTACAGGCTTTGGTCCATTTCTGTTCAATGTCTTATGAGGGTAGTTAAGTGAGTCAACAAAACAAATGTTTCAGACTGTAATATCAGATTTTATTATAGTTTTCAAATCCTATTTTAATTCATCATTCATTAATAAAGATGTCAGGAGGAAGACTACAGTTGCAAGATGACCAAAAATCTAAAATCCTTTTTAAAGCTTAAGGTAAATAGTATCAAAATTTTAGAACACAATGAGTAAACAGTTTATTAACCATCACTTTTTTTAAACTGATTTGGTCTAGAATTTGGCAGAAACACATGAGAAACCCTGAGAGTTTAAAGTTTCTGGCTGATCTCTAAATCTAAAACAGCTGAGCAGATTTAAATATTTTGTGTAAACAAATTTGCATCCAGGCTGCTAATCTGCATGCCAGCTTTCAGCTTGACATTTTCTGAAATGATGGAAAAATGCTAAGCCCTTAATACTAAATGGAGTTCATAATGGAAATGCTGACAGACCCTTAATTACCTGTATTGTGATTCTGCTGAAAGCTTCTTTATCTGTCTAATCTTTCACAATGCAGTTAAATATATAAATTCTTGAAAGGAGGGAAAAAGGAAATTTGTGTTGGAAATGCTGAACTGTAGCAATGCTATATTTTCTTCTAGACATCCACTTAGGGAAGCAGCAGTGACAAAAAAGTTATTTGAAGAAAAATGGGGCATTATCTGTGCAAATGTAAAGGCAATCAGTGATGCTTAGAAGTTTAACTTAACCTCAATTTTTCAATCTTTTTGAGTCACCTTTCTAGTAAAGTATGATTAAACACATACAATCAACCATTTTTAATGTGATAATGAGATATCATGGAAGAAATTTTGTATTGACTTGACATGGCAAAAAAACCACAACCAACAAAAACTACAGAAATTATCGTTTTACTGCCCTAATACTGTGTAGCTGTGTTAAACTCTTCTGCACTGAATGGAGAAGGAAGTAGAGGATGATATGAGAGAAAGGTCATTGTCTGGACTCTAATTTACAAATTCTGTAATGTAGAAACTCCATTATCTGCCAACTTTAGAACAGAGTCTTTAAGATTCTCTTGAAGAGGTTTTTTTCGATGTTTCTTCATTCTCCTCATGAAAATCTTCCCCAGTTTGACCAGGCTATAACCACCTGAAAAGCTAGAGAGTATCTGCTCTGCAGTGATTGCTTAGGATGGATGACTCAGGCATACCAGCCTTGCTCTGGCTCCACACAATCTCTGTGAACCAGCCAGGGCATAAAACTGTGCCTGTAGAGCAACTTTCACTGATGACAGTAGCCCTTCAAGGAAACAGAATATCCTCTAGTATTTTTGCCTTTGTGGTTTGCTGGGAGAATGAAATTTATTTCTCCAAGGTTCCCACAGCAATGACTGACAAAACTCAAAGAAAATATCCCGAGTAAAAATGAGAAATATACCCCTCTGGTACCTTCTTTCCAGATTGCCTCCTTCTCCAAAAAGAGACCTGGAATTTTAATTTTTGCTTATGAAGAAACTACTTCAGTTCCAAGATCAGCTATTTGCCCATCTCTGTATCTTCTTTAATATCATTCTGC
Source organism: Ifrita kowaldi (assembly GCA_013398055.1). Lineage (NCBI taxonomy): Eukaryota > Metazoa > Chordata > Aves > Passeriformes > Cinclosomatidae > Ifrita > Ifrita kowaldi. The sequence continues at coordinate 11,863 of VZRS01006382.1, forward strand.
CTTTCTTGACATAAGGAGATTAGAACTCCAGGGTGTGCTCAAGATAGGGGTACATCAGTGTTTTCTGTAGGGGATAAGTTTCACTCTCGTTGTCTTCCTGATTGCGGAAGCGCCATGGAACATGAAGTCAATAATTGCAAAGAAATTTCAGTGACATGTCTGAGGTCAAAACCCTGAGTTCCAAGTTCAGCATCATGCAGATATCATTTAGGTATATTTTCCTATACACATATTAATCTCTAAAACTTGCCTACTTATGTGTTTGCACACCCATTCATTTTGTCAGGACATTCTGGAGTACCTTGATATTGGTGCATCATTTGATTACCCAGAAGATCTTAACACTGCCAGTCTTGCAGATTTCCCTTCATACTCCTTACTCTGTTGAGGATAAAGATGTGAGGAAAACTCATCCCATCACTGATCCAAAAGTGGCAACTCCACTTTTGATTCATCATCTAAGCAAGTGATCATTAAGCCCTATTCTGTGTCTTATATTTTAACATCTTTAAGTTCATAAAAGGATCTTTCCATCTGTACTGTGGTAATTTTTTTTTAATAGCTTTTGGTGGCAAGCCTTGTCAAAAGATTTTTGCATGTTAACAGTGACTAAACTTAAACAGATTACTTTTTCTGATTAATGGATCTATACCCAGAATTTCCTTCTCCTATATGACAGCTTTAACCAAAGACCAAAAAACACTGGAGAAGAGCTGCCTCTATATGTTGCCTTGTATGCTATGCAGAAGAACCAATAATATTTTCTAAATCAGAGCACTTTTCATAGTACTTTAGAGGTAAAATGAGACTGTTTAGTACTTTAATAGCTGACTTAAAAATATATTACTGGAATTGCAGGAAATGGTGCTGTTTCTGTTGGAAGCACTTTCTGGAATTTGAACTAAACTACTATTCCAAGCAAAATGGTAGAGACACTGAGCTGTTGCAGTTGCCATGTTTCAGATGAGATGTTGCTGGCATGTCTGGTCCTGAAAGATTGCATGGTATTTTTCACAGAAGATTGTTATTAGCCTTCATCTGCTGGCTGAATTCCAATTTGGATAATTACAGTCTGCTATCTAAATTCTCTAAGCAGAGTGTGTTAAATAACCTTCTACACTTCCTTTTCTAATCTTCTGAGGGGCATTTCTGAGAATTATTAAATAATAGATCTATTTAATCTAAAAGGCAGCTGCTTCTAAATGCTAGGGGAAAGTAACTGTTTTAGAAGGTGTGTTGACTACTCAGTGCTCAGTGATAAATTACACAGTGGCATTGGTGTAGGAAATGCTCCTTAGCGCTGTACAAAAAAATAAGGAAACTACCTCCTTAACAAGATTGCTGCAATTTAATTAAGAGTTCATGGAAATATTTTAGATAAACAACACAATATGCTGTTCCAAGATGAGGAATATGAGCCTGAAGAAACCTACATAGAAAGTTTTGGAAAAGTTACAAGTTATTGAAGGTTGAAATAAAGATTTCTTATTCAAGATGAAGGATTAATACACACAACTGTAGTACACAGGAGAATATAGAAAAGTGCAAAGCTGTGCAAAGCTTTGAACTTCCTCAGATATGAAAAAAATCAAAGGGAAAAAATGAATCAGTTGGACCAGTCATGAAGTCAAGTCCTGGATTTGAAATAAATGGACGAAAACGAAACATTTCCGATTCAGCTGAGTGCAACATTTTGCTAAGTACATAATAGTTCAGTTGTTTGTTTCAGTGTGAGAAAAGAAGGGAAGGGAATTCAATATTAATCACAATTGCTCGACATGTTTTTGAACATTTGTAATTATTGGACTAGTTTAAGGATAATCTTTTAAGCTTCAGCTCATTGGTCCATCAAAAGTGGTGTTCACTTCTCCCTCTCTGCCCCATGGTAAGTAGCAGCATTCAGCAAAATAAGAAAGAGATAGGAAGCAAAGAGATGCCACAGAAATGTCTTGACTCAAAAGATGTTCTCGCATTCACTATCTCCATCTTTTCTCAGGGCCTGTTGGCACAGATGTGTTAAACTAGTAAAAACCCTCTCCTGTGCCATTTCTTCCAACCTTATTTGCCTCCCACAGAATGCCCTCTATGAAGCCCAAAGATTTTTGCTCTCCATGAAGAAAAGACAGCAGTGTCAACATTTTTGCTCATGGTTGTTCCATCCTGTATTTTGAAAACTCTGTACAGGTTCATGGCAAAACTTTTTTGGGGGGGGGCTTTACAGAGAGTGATGCAACATAGTTAATGCAACCGCATAATAATTCTATGACTCCTGGTACTGTTTGGCATTATTTTAGTTCAAGAAAAAAAACATCATACCCACTCATGTCCGCTTAAACTATGTCTAAGCTCAGTCCAATCTGTTTAAAAAAGCACAATAACAAGATCATTTTACATAATTTTATGTGCAAATTAGGTATTCACAGGGTTGATTGAATGGAAGCAGAGGTTGTTTATAGCCCTTTGAGAAGCAATTTAAACCTGGTTCTAAGAAAACTCTGTTATTACGCTGCAGATGGTTGAGTTGATTGTGATCTTCAAGACTGAGGATATCTCCATTTCTCTGATGTTACAGAAACACAGAGAACTTTTTGGCCTGATTATCAGTATGACTTACTGTTGCCAAAAACTGCATTAACTGCTATTTTGGAGCCTCCTCAGTACAGAATTTTCATTAGCTTAGTTTCTTGTATGAATACAAAATTAGTAAATATGAGTGTAATACAATATGCACAGTTCCAAACCAAGTAGCAGCATTCTTAAGATAACAATCAGGAGAAAAAGGGAATGAGTTAATTTCTCTGTTAAATAGCTTCATTATCTGTTGGTTAGTGAAACTTCAGGTACTTTGGTGTGCAATTTACCACTACGTTGCCAAAAAATTCACTATATATATATTACAGTTCGAAATGCACTTTGAAGTCCTCAGTTCTTTATAGTTGTGTAAGAAATTGGCTTCAAGGGAATTGCTACTATCCTTTGCTAGAGAAAAAACAAAAATAAAATCTTGAAGTTAGTGGGTCAAATTTCATCTGCTTTAATTACTTTAAACAGATGGAAATCATGAATAATTATTCATAAAAGCCTATTTATATGCCATTTCAAGGGGTATTATTGCAAGATTTTTTTCAGTTGCATAAATAGCAAAGTGAAAAAGAGCAAGTAGTATCATCTCATAGATATGAAGAAACAGCACATTAAGAAACAGCAATAAATGGTTTGTTTTATAACTGCTCTGAGAAGTTGCATGGGTCCAAATCTGGTGCAGACAGCACAAAAAAAATCTAATGTTTGAGATCAAACTTGATTGAAGGATTTATTTCCAAGCTTCTAATTATTTCTTCTTTTTATCACTGTGTTTCACTAATGCATGCTGTTAAGAGGGCAACTGGGAATTAGTTTCTGAGAATTAGATTTTTTGCTAGGAGAAAAAAATATACCTCTTTTCAGATAAACTTTCAGATAATGCTTGATTTCTACAAGCTTCAATGAGATTTAAGTGTTCACTTTACTAATGTTTCAGTATTGGAGCTGTGAATCTGTTACTGTACAGTCTGAGAATGAAACTGCAACATTTTCAAAATTGCCAGAATAAGGGTTCATTCATACATGAAAGAGATTTTCTTTTTCCTGATGATTACCCCACTTTCATAATTGTATTACATTTCATTTTGCATTTATATATGGGTTATTTCTGATTTTGAGCTCACTAACATATGATGTTTTTACATCTGAAATCAAACATTTTCCTGCTGACTATTAGAGTGAATAATCTTATATAAAATGCTGAAATATATAAAAAATTAAAACCACAGCCAAACAACTGTATCACCATGGTTATTTAGACCCATGCCTCTGCTCAGTGTCCCACCCTTCTGAGCTTGTTGACTATCTATATCAGCTATCAGCTTCTGAAAATTTCTCCATGTCCATTCTTATAATTCAGGGTATACCCCAGTATAAAAAAAACTTACACAGTTAACAAGTGCTGAAATAATTTACTTCCTACAGTCCATCAGCGCATTTCAGCTAAGAGGCATCAGGTCCTTGAATTGCTGTTACACAACTACAAAATAGACATATGAGCATGTCTGTCGTCTCTTGCACTCACTTATGGTTGTGAACTCAGTCCTCTGTAATAGCATACTTTCTTTTTAATTTTTTAAAAAATTATTTCTGTCAGTTCCTAAAAAAAAAAAAATTGAATTTCAGAAAATGGGAGAAAAAAGGGAGGATTATTCAAGTGCCTCTCATTCTATAAATTTCAAAGACTAAAATAAAAATTTGAGAAAATAACTTCTATATTTGCAAAAACAGTAAGCAGAAGTAATTGTTGCTTGTTTCTGCACTTTAGGAAGAATGCACTGTACGTTGCTAGTTAAGTGCAACTAAATTGCAAATCATAGTTTTGCCTTTGAAATATTGCTTCTCCTCCCCAAGACAATTCAACACCTATTTATCAAAACTGCTTAGGCAACCTCACCAAAACCAAATTTTGTTACTGTTTGCATTATAAACCTCGTGGCAGGTTTTTGGTTGGTTGGTTGTTCTGCTCTTATCTGAGAAGTGGTTTAGGAGTTCTTTTTGTCTCATCATAATTACGAGCTTTCGCAAACAATGGATGACCTTCCCTGCTGGGAGTGAGAAAGAAGGAAAAAAGAGCCAAATGATCCTTCTCGAAGCATTTAGGGCAACATGTTCTGGCCTGACTCCAGAGATGCTGCTCTATAGAGACACATAAAGGGCAGTTTGAATTTTAGTTCATTGTACATTTTGTGGTCCTGTGGGTTAAAAGTTGCTACTTCCATGTAAGCGTTACTTCAATAGCAAGCCATACAATTCTTTTAGGTATCTTCCTATTGTTTTCTCAGCTCAGCTGGGAGGTTTATCTGCCGGTGAGCCAGCCTAGCTGCTCACCTGTACAGAGCAAGTGGACCTGCAGGGAGCACTGGATGCTCCTCCACAGAGCACAAAGCAGCCATGCAGAGTGGAGCATCCTCTGTGCTAAGTAGGCCGTTTCCCACCATATTATAATAATTTCACACCACATTATATTGTGAGCCTTAAATGATTGAATGTCTCCTTTGAACATTCAAAGGTTCCCTACTCTACTAGCTCACTGTTATCGCTTTTTACATTGCCTCGTGGCAAATTAGTTGAATATACTGTAAGAAAAAGAAGATCATCAACATCTTATTTGCATACAAACATCACATTATTTTCAAATTATCTTCTTTAAGGTTCTCATTTTCCTAGGATGTTTTCTTCTGCTTGTATGAAGTTTGCCCATTTTGTATGCATTCTCTTATTAGTGTTTTGTTGCCTAACATAACAGATTTTCCTTTGCACATTTATTCTCTCCCTGGATTTAAGCGCTAAATTGCACAATGGTAAGAACATCAGCAATACTTCACAATTAAGTTTTACCGACTTATACCAAGTTAGTCAGAAAAGTTAAGACAAAAGTGATACAAAATTTTAAAAAAAAAAAAATCAACTCTTCCCTTTCTCACTGCATAGGAAATTCTTGGATGGCTTGAATATTCCTATCATTGTCACTTTTCCTAAAACTTACAGAAAATTTCTCAGGCTCATAATGCCTTAGGCAGCAGTGCCTATGCTTTCCCCTCCTGCAGAAAAGAAGAAGAAAAGGCTTCCTTACCCTACACTCTTCATGGGTCTCTTTGGCTCATGTCAGTAATTGTATTGTTTTTGTGTTGTATGAAAAATTTGTACTTTGAGGGACACGTACTTTAAAGGATAAGGGAATGGAAGATTATTTTTCTAAGAGGAATGTAATGAAAGCAAGTTAATCTATGTACAGTTACAAGTGCCTTCACTACTGGCAGTGTCTGAACTGCAGACATGCTGAGATGTAATGGGGAATCACAGCTTCAGGGAGCCATCTGTAGATCTCAATGCAAAATCATTCAACCCAGCAAAGTTCAAGCAGAAGGAGATCTATTTGAGTTTTTTTTTTTTTCTTCAGTTGGGAAAAGACTTTCTAAGGAAGATTACAAGTCTACCTTATTTCTGCTTTGTCTTGACCAAACTCCTTTATGCAATGATCTGGTTTTCATGCAGTACATAATATTAACATTATACCTCTCATGGAGAAAATGTCCTAAAAGGACATTTTCATTGCAGCTTTTGAAACATAGGGAAGTATGTAATTATGACATTCTTTAACTTATGTATTCTGGATTTCACTACCTGAAAAATATCTCAGCGGGTATTAGTATTTCTAAAGGGAAGTGTCGGAACCTTACTGTGTTAGGACTGAGAAAAAGTTAAAATGCTCTTTGAAGTAGAATTCTAGCTGTACACGACAGATTAGCAAGAACCTAAAGTATGTACGAAAGAGAATGAAATAGTTATTTAATGAAACTGTTATTTGCCTCATATATTCTGCATGTGGTAAGAACTTTAAAGTGAGGAAAAATATAATGAAATAGAAGATCCCATGGCAAGTCTTCAAAACAAAGTGTCTCACAAAGACTGCCCTGCATACCACACTGTTTCTGGATTTCATGTAGTTCCTTTCACTGTCACGTACTGAAGCAAACGTCACTATACTTAGCATTGCAAAGTTCACTGGGCCCGCTGCTGACTTCGCAGCGTTTCAGGTCCACAGCAAAACAGACATCACAGATATGAGTAGTGAAATGTGTAAATCCATCACTAATTGCTTAGAACTATAAACCACAAAAATATTTCATTGCTAAAAATGAATTACAATGTATGATCATATAATCATGGTTTGACATTCAAAATAAGCCACAAATATTCTATGTTTAAAGTCATGGAAAGGAAAATAGATGTGCAGGGGAGCAGGTGACGCCCGGGCAGATTGTCTGCACATTGATTTGGTTATTTTTATTCCAAAATACATGTTCTCTCTACCACTGATTAGGAACAGCTTGTTTAAAAGCTGCACTTCGTGTGATGTCAGCTAAATATTGTCACTGTTTTGAGATGTGAGTAAAGAAACATTATCTGTCACAGAATACTGGTTTTCTAATAATCTCTGACAGTTAATTTTCTCTTAAAGGACTTTATTAATGCTTCTTAGATATAAAAAAATGTGATAGCCATTTCTAGTTAGTGAATGTTGAAGTATGTTTAAAAAAATTTCAAGCTGGTTATGAGGGTTTTAATTGCTCTTGTTTTTCCAGTCTCTGTCAATACATTAACTGTCACATAAATTTATACTATTAGTGGAATGTAACATTAAGTGGTAACTAAGATTCAGGTCCAATATTCTTAGTGGTCTTTCTTCATTATATTCTCTGTTTCAAAGTGATTTATTAAAACTGAGACTATTTATTAGATTCACTCTCTTTCCTAATAGGAGTTGCCTTACCTTATGCATTTCTAGGTGAACTGTTATTCACATACCCAAAGCAAATTTCTCCATTTCAGGATAACAGCCTTTCTTTCAAATACTGACAAAGCAACAGTGACACAAAGATGCTGTTGTGAGAAATCCTGGTCCAAAAGACCTCTAAGATAATATAAAGTATTAGTAAAATACAAATGCAGTGTATGTGAAGCAGAACTGGTAAGAACAAAAAAAGAATAGGAAAAATTCTAAAGGCAGCTGATACAGAACAGATTGGTTAGGCATAGCCTGTCATGTTTTAAGAGTATTTATGACTTTTTAAACTCTATCATGAATTGCATTTTTTATTATCTTCTATCATACAGTTAACATTTATTGATTTTTTTATTAATTTATTAATTATGTTATTTCATCAGTATATTAAGTCCATGCATAATCTTCAATCATTAGCAGTGCCATGCATGAAATTCACACCTGTTTCAATGGACATTTGAAGTGTTCTTTTGATCTGATCAGTAGTTATAGAGAAAAGAATATGGCCAACTCAGGACAAACAAATAAACAAAACAGCAGAGACAAAGATATGCTTTGAAATGAAACACACACATATATTGGCTTTTAATATAAAATACCTTTGTTACTACAGAATATCTGATAGTGCATCGAAAAGAAAGGAGAAAAGGAAAGCTAAAACATGTTAGTCTAATGTGTGAATGCAAGCAAATTGATACAAAGTACAGGTGATCTACAACAGTGAGCATTCCAGATCATTTAACTTAAGATCTTGATTGCAAATTTGGTTTCCTTTTGGTTTTTCAGTTTTCGAGATTCTGTCAACTCTTCTCAAGTTCTGTTCAAACCTTTTTTTTCAATGCACTTAATACTTTTTGTGTCAGTCTTTTAGGAACCTTTAATTCTGCAGTGTCATCTCTGGTACAGGCTGGGCACTACCGTCTGCAGTTTTCCAGATATGACTGCACCATTAATATTATGTAATGACATTTTTTAATGATCTGTCTTACATATTGATATACCATCCCATGATTTAATATCTAGCAGTGCTATAATCTTTAATGCATGTTTCCTTATACCAATGTCATAAGGGAATACTATTACCTCTTACCTTGCTTGCAGATAGAAAATCTTTCTTCAAGTCAGTTATGGACCAGATTTGCTCAGGGTGTTTAGGTACCTAATGATCCAGGCAAGTTCCTAGTAGAACTGACAGAATCCTAAATGTCTAAGACCCATTATTTCAATAGGTATTAGGTACTACATTTTTCAAAGTCACGCTGTGCCCTATCTGGAAAATACCTTTAAAAAATCTTAAAGAATTTTAAAAATGTCCTGAGTGACTCCCCAAAGTTACAGAAATCTTTGGTCAGGCAGAAAGCTGAAGTCAAATCTCCTGATCTCAGGACACCTCTGTTAACAATGATCCATGATAAATCCTCTCCTTTTCTCTGAGAAAATGTAAAATACTAACCACGTTGTTAGTAGGTATAAAAGAACAGCGTTCACGGGGGTTTTTATATGATTGTAAATTGCTTTTTTTTTGGTAATAAGATGTTAGGTTTTATGCCACTTTTCAGTATTGATCTGCCTTCCATATTAAATAACCAGACGAGTGCAGTAATTCACAAAATGGAAGTGACACAAGTCTTTAATTTCTAGGCGTTGCTTTCTCCGACAAACTTCAAAAACTTGAGTGGACATATAAACTGATCTACGGTCAAAGCCATTGGAAAAAGACACATATACAATGAATGCATATGAGAATCATTAGTATTGACTAAAATATACAAATAACTGTACAACATATGTGCAGGATCTGGTAAATGAGACTAGTAAAAAAGGAATTAATATAGGGTTTTTTAACATGCACTAGGATTGATTCCTTTTTGAGATGTTTCTTTGCTACAATTTCTCCAAACTTGTTACATGTGCAGCAGCTGGTGTGCTGAAACCACTGCAATTTGTGGTCATTAGCACCATCTCATTGTTTCTTTGTGCTCCCTGGTCTGCATATTCTTGTGCTGTCTAGTCTGCATGAACTTGCAATATCCTGCATTCTCTTTAGCCTGCAGTCTTCTCAAACTGAAATTGCTGTCTTTCCTGTCTCAGTGCAGTGTGTAGCACAACATACACCTTGTATATGTCAATATTTTGGAAATATTGTCACGTAGTAATGGTGGAAACTATGCATGTAGTTGATTCAGAGTGTCTAATTATTGACTGCTTGTCACTTTTGAAAAGCAGAGTTGCTATAAATAAAACCAAATCAAAATTTTGCATTTTCAATGACAATAGAAATTTATGTCCATTTTTCAAAGACATTAATGGCAAAAGGACATTCACAGAGATGAAAGATCAAACCTCATCTCTGTGGGATTCTTGGCCTGTAAATAAACTGGACTTCAAAAGTTTTTAATTTCTTAAGCATGTTTCAGTAGACTGATTAATGATTAATCAAAATGCATGTAACAATAACCTAATTATCTTCAAAGTTAGTTTGGTTTTTGTTGGGATTTATTAATTATATTAAAGTCCAAAATAGAAAATATTTCTCTTGAAAGTCACAAACAACTTCATACTTTAACTGGAACTTTTCATATTAAATCAATTATCAATCTGCAATGAAGAAAAATTTGATGGTTTCTTGAAGGATTTTGTTTTTAAGCATGAACTTAGCACAATGAATTGTCACATTATAGGTTAGAGATGCAGTAAAAATATGCCTACCTGTAAATATTCTGATTTCTCAAATATGCATTGTGAAAGTCTGTATTCTTGTCCCCGTTCCATTTAATAAAAGTGGAACATATCTTCGTCAAACATTAGTGATAATTTAGACATCTAAACACTGAACTTCAATGCCTGGATTGCAGAAAAATCCAACTAGCTACACAATACGCTCAAAAGTGCAGAATTCTCAGAAAAAAATAAACTGGCCAAACTTTCTTTACCGCCTTGGTATCCATTCTAATATGTCTGTAAAGAGGCCAATGAAACAACCAGCATGGAATTCACTCTTGTAATAAAGAACATACTAAAGTATTAGTTATTAATATGCTTCTTCACTACATTGCTATTGTTTATTCATGTCAGTAAGATACTAATTATTTTTTAAGCCCCATCCTTAAATTGTTCTTATAAAAATTTTACAGTGATAAAAGGGGTTGCAAGGTTGTAGAAAATCAGACCAGATGCGTACTAATGAAGATTTAGGCTCTGGTATTTATCTTGCACTTTTGCATGTTGGTGTCTCAGGCGTATGTAAACATTCTGTCTTGATATGTATTTGCTATATCCATTTCAAGTTCAAATTAATGTAAACTTTAAATTATCCTTTTTTTCCCTGAAGTTTGGAGGGTTTTGTCCATGTTTGCTATAGTTGTATTGGCCAATAGCTATTATTAATACTCAAGGCAGGGAATTCTACTTGTGCCTTTATAGCCATCTTTTAGTTTGATGCATAACTCAAGAGACACAGAAAGAAAAATTATTTAAGGGGTTATTAGTGCTTGAACCAAGGACATTTTTTGTCTTGTATTCTTGATCTTCCTTTCTGTCCAAATGTATATTTATTTTCTTTTTTTTCCCCTCTGTGCTTTTTTTTTTTTGGGAAATAGCAATAGAATGACTACAAATGAAAGACTGGAGAATGTCCAAAGATCATAGTCTGGTGTTTAGGAAAATCTCGAAGACAAGTGAATTCTTTCAGGAAGAATCAACAATTTCTGAACCAGGAAGAATACAATAGTTATAAGCTTCATTTTAGTGTTTCTACTTATTTTTTCTCTCGGGGAGGTTTTGAGACTAGAAAGAGGAGCAAAGTGTTACATTCAATTGACGTATTTTGAGTAAAGTTGTGACTCTAGTAACATTTTCTAAAAATCACAAAATCACAGAATCATCAAGGTTGTAAGAGACCTTCAAGAACATCTAGTCCATCAATCAGCACCGTCATAATCACCCCTAAGCCATGTCCACAAGTGCCACTTCCCGACCCCTCTTAACACTTCCAGAGACAGTGACTCCACACCACCTCCCTGGGCAATTTCTCCCAGTGCCTAACCACTAATTCAGTGATGTCCTTTTTTTCTAATAACTAATCTGAACCTCCCCTGGTACGACTTAAGGCCCTTTCCTCTCACTCTGTCACTTGAGACATGCCAGAAGAGACCAATCCCCTACTTCACTACAATCTCCTTCCAGGTTGTTGTACAGAGCAATGAGGTGTCCTCTGAGCCTACTGTTCTCCAGACAAAACTGTTCCAATTCCCTCAGCCTCTCCTGCTACGATGTTTTCTAGACCCTTCAGCATCTTTCTTACCCTTTTTTTGGACACAACAGAACAGTATAGGTAAGAGACCTAGTCTATTAGATGTATTTTGAGAATGCCTATTAGATGTTCTGAAGACATGAGAGAAAGGATGGCCTTAGTCCAGGCTAAGTATCAAAGAACTTCTGTGTGTCTCAACTCCATCACGCTAAACCCCAAGCTTTTAATTTTATTCTGTCCTTGGCTTTTCATTTTTTTTTTAATGGTGGCCAAACAGACTTGGAATGTTTCACATTCATGGTGCTCAGATCTTCAGAAGTGCTTTGACTCCAGTTCCAGCTGCTTCAGTAGATTTGAAGTAACTTATTAAATCCCCAATTTAGCACAGAACTTCTGTATGTCCAATACTTTCTAAAAATCCTGTAGCTGAAAGGAATATTTGGATAACATCAACACTTATCCAGTAGACAGAAAAAATCATGAACATGATTTGCTCTCTATCTCTGTGTATGTATCCATCACTTTATGTTTGGGTGATCTGTAGGCGGAAAAACTGGAAAACATTTTATTAAGTTATTTTACTAAGTCAAAATAGCATGTAGTAACAATGCATCTTAATAATTATGAAGAGTATTTGAATTGAAATACCTTGGTTTAAATTTCTTACACTGGGAATTTTTTTTAATAACCAGGATTAAACAACTACTGTCGAATAATATGTGGTTTGTTAAAGGAATTGCATTTGCTTATGACTTTTGTCTGTTTGCTGGACGGGTATTTAAAGAAGTGTGTGTATCTTGTCTTCCTGTGGATGCTTATCCCTTCCTTCCCTCTGGTTTTGTAAATTCCCAAAATATGAATGCATCAGAAGTAATTCACTGGCCGTGCATGAAATGGCTACGTGCAACAACACAGTAACTGCTCTGTTTCTCATAGCTGAGTTCAAGCCAATGCAACTCTTTGTGCTATTAGGGATTAAACCTTCTCTATTTTGTGCTACAATGTCTGCAGAAGAACTTGGCATGCACATGGACCTTGTTTGTCATCTATATTGCTGGGAAAGAGAACTGCTTTCATTTACTGTACACGGCTGCTGAAACTAAACCAGCTGGACCTTGGTTTTGGTGTGAGTTTGTTGTTTGGGGTTTTTTGTTGGTTTGTTTGTTTGATTGTCTGTTTTTAAGAAGAAATGTTCACAACAATAATACTAAAATATTATTTCAGTATTCAAGAAATAGTGAATACAGTTACTGCTCAGTTGTCATTACATTTTGATAATGGGAACTCAGTCTCTCATCTCTTTAGTCTGCTGCTCTTGGCAGGCTTCTGACATTATTTATCCTGCATTTGACAATTCATCCTCATAAAGCTGACTTCTCTAAAAATCTTTGTTTGTAGGTCTAAAATATATGAGATGAATTCAGCATGTGAATTCTGAATTGCATCAATTTCGTCATATATAAAACATTCTTTTGACTTGCTACACATAGATTTTCATGTTTAAAAATTCTAATGCATAGTGTGTAACAAAATAAATGCTCAAACCTTTATGTAAATTTCAATAATTCATTGCCGCAGCCTCACTTTTACCGAAAAATGTTTTGTAAGCAGAGAAAATTCATTTTCATTCCTTAAAAGTATATCATAGGGACCAAATAATATTTGCAAAGGATTCTATGATTATGAGCCAAAATAATAGGGAAAATGATGAAGTATATGTTATGCAGCATAATACCTATCTGTTTGTTCTTACTTCTATGTCTGATCCTGCACACAAAAGTTTAATTTAATTTACAGTGAAATAATCCTACTAACTCTTTCCTGTTCTCTTCCTGTTGATCTGAATGGCAAAATTCCCACAGGACTTGAAGAACCAAACAAATTTCTTAATATGTAAAGTTAATTGTGTGGCTAGATTCAATTACACTGGTATCATAGAACAAACAGCATTTACTTGCTCCCTTAATACTGTTGCCTTCCCTCCTTCCCTTCCAGAGGCCATCTAAAAAAAGCATGTTGTAAGCTAGAACAGAGCTGGTCTACTCCTGTCTGTGTGTGACTTGTGTTTAACTTAGGTAAAAGCTTAGATTGCCTCCAGCATTTTTTTTTTTTTTTCAAAAATTCAATGGTCCTTTCATCCAGATTTTACAGATTTCACAGAGTTCACCTGGCAGTCTGCGCATCTACTTTTACCAAGCACTTAAAAAGCAGTAAAATGGACATGCAGTGCGTGCATATGTATAGGACTGGTTTTCCCTTCAGAAATTAGCCAACATAATAAACAAAAGTGCTGATGCAAAAAGAAACATTGAGTAAGAATATTTTTCATGTACCCATCAATTATATAATTATAAATTTGAAGTGATATTTTAATTATTATACCATAGAACATTTTGGTGTTGCATGCAAGAGCATATTTCCCAGAGACTATTTCCCAGAATATTTTAGAGCAAAAGCAATTCCATCTGAAAAAAAAAGCCAATTTCTTTTCTTCTTATTTTTTTAGAAGATGATTTTCAAAGCTTATTAGGTAAAGTGGAGATGTAAAAAGCCACTTGAAAGTACAAACAAATGAACAGGGAGGAGAAAAGCAAAGAAAAGCAAGGAAAATCAGAGTAAACAAATATTAACCCTTTACAGGAATACCTTGCTCCCATTTGGCAGCAGAAAATATCTTCAACAGCCTTGTGTATAAAGCTGAAGTTTCATTAAAATATGTAACAGTTCAGCAGATACTTAAAATTAGGCAATTGAGTTTAAGTACTTCCTTGAATTACAGGCATTTTTTTCTACTTTTTCCAGAAGTTTCTCAGTTATTGTCATATGAAATATCCCTGCACAACAGACAGCTTTTTCTACTCATGTGGTATTAAAAAAGCCTGCGGTGGGTTCACCCCTGGTTGGACACCAGGAACCCATTAAAGCTGTTCTATCACTCCCCTCTCGAGTGGGCAGGGGAGAGAAAATATAAAAAAGCTCATGTGTTGAGATCAAGACAGGGAGAGATCACTCACCAGTTACCATCATAGGCAAAACAGATTTGACCTAGGAAAATTAATTTAATCACCAATCAAATCAGAGTAGCATCCTGAGAAATAAAATCAAATCTTAAAACACCTTCCCCCCACCCCTTCCTTGTTCCTGGGCTCAAATTCACACACAGGTTCTCTCCCTCCTTCTCCTCAGTGGTGAAGGGGGCTGAGAAATGGGGCCTGTGGTCAGTTCATCATGTGTTTTCTCTGCCACTCCTTCATCCTCAAGAGGAGGACCCCTCACACTCTTGCTCTGCTTCAGTGTGGAATCCCTTCCATGGGAGACAGACCTTGAAAACTCCTCTGATGTGTGTCCCTCCCATGGGATGCAGTTCTTCATGAACAGCTTCAGTGTGGGTTCCCCTCAAGGTCACAAGTCGCATGCCAGGAAACCTTCTCCAGGGTGGGCTCCTCTCTACCTGAGACCACAGGTCCTGCCCAGAGCCTGCTCTAGCCGAGTCTTCCCCCAGAGTCACAGCATCCTTCAAGCACATCCACCTACTCCAACACTGGGTCTTCCATGGGCTGCAGGTGATTATTTTCTCCACAATGGCCCTCCATGGGCTGCAGGGTAACAGCCTGTCTAGAATCTAGGAATCATAAAATGGTTTGGTTTGGAAGGGACCTTAAAAATCATATGGTTCCAAAGGCCCTCTGCTATGGACAGGGACACTTTCCACTAGAGCAGGTTGGTCAGAGCCCCATCCAGCCTGGCCTTGAACACCACCAGGTATGGAGCATCCACAACTTCTCTGGGAAATATG
Organism: Ifrita kowaldi; assembly: GCA_013398055.1. NCBI lineage: Eukaryota > Metazoa > Chordata > Aves > Passeriformes > Cinclosomatidae > Ifrita > Ifrita kowaldi. Next base: position 27,283 of record VZRS01006382.1, read on the forward strand.
TTCCAGTGTCTCGTCACTCTTACAGTGAAGAAATATCTAATCTAAATCTACCCTCTTTCTATTTAAAGCCATAAGCCCTTATCCTATAACCACATGTCCTTGCAAAAAGTCTCTGTTTAGCCTTCTTGTAGGCCCCCTGAAGGTACTGGAAGACTGCTCTAAGGTGAGCCATGCTGTGAAATCCAAACTGTCTCAGCCTATCTTCATAGGAGAGGCATTCCAGCCCTCTGATCATCTCAGTGGCCATCCTCTGGACTCTCTCTAGCAGTCCATGTCCTTTTTATGTTGGGGACCCCAGAGCTAGATGCAGTACTCCAGGTGAAGTCTCAAAAGAGCAAAGAAGAGGAAGAGAATTACCTCTCTGGATCTTCTGGTCATGTTCCTTTTGATGCAGGACACAGTTGGCCTTCTGGGTTGCAAGTGCACTTTGCCAGCTCATGTTGAGCTTCTCATCTACCAACACCCCCGAGTGTGGCTTCTCCTCAGTGCACGTTTTCTGCCCGGTATTTGTGCTTGGGATTGTCTTGATCCAGGTGGCAAGACCTTGCACACGGTCTTGCTGAACTTCATGAGGTTCACAAGGACCCAACTCTCAAACCTGTCCAGGTTCCTCTGGATGGCATCCCTTCCCTCCAGAGTGTTGACCGCACCACACAGCTTGGTGTTGTCAGCAAACTTGCTGAGGATGCACTGGATCCCACTGTATATGTCACCACTGAGTGGTCCACCCATCAAATCCATGCCTCTTCAATTCAGAGACAAGGAAATTGTGCAGGACAGTGTCAAATACTTTGTTCAAGTTCAGGTAGATAAGGGCACTTGTTCTTCCCTTACCTACCAACATTGTAATCCTGTCATAGAAGGCCATCAAATTTTTTGGCACAATTTGCCCTTAGTGAAGCCATGTTGGTGGTCACCAGTCATCTGCTTATTTACCTTAGCATAGCTTCTAGGAGGTTCTGCTCTGTGATCTTGTCAAGCACAGGTGAGATTGACTGGCCTGTATTTTCCTGGATCTTCCTTATTGCCCTTTTTGAAAATGGGAGTTTTGTTTCCACTTTTCCTGTTAGTGGGAACTTCATGGGACTGTGAAGACTTCTCAACTGTGCTGGATAGTGGCTTGGC
>VZRS01006382.1:28578-70318 GCA_013398055.1 Ifrita kowaldi
GAGAAATGGGGCCTGTGGTCAGTTCATCATGTGTTTTCTCTGCCACTCCTTCATCCTCAAGAGGAGGACCCCTCACACTCTTGCTCTGCTTCAGTGTGGAATCCCTTCCATGGGAGACAGACCTTGAAAACTCCTCTGATGTGTGTCCCTCCCATGGGATGCAGTTCTTCATGAACAGCTTCAGTGTGGGTTCCCCTCAAGGTCACAAGTCGCATGCCAGGAAACCTTCTCCAGGGTGGGCTCCTCTCTACCTGAGACCACAGGTCCTGCCCAGAGCCTGCTCTAGCCGAGTCTTCCCCCAGAGTCACAGCATCCTTCAAGCACATCCACCTACTCCAACACTGGGTCTTCCATGGGCTGCAGGTGATTATTTTCTCCACAATGGCCCTCCATGGGCTGCAGGGTAACAGCCTGTCTAGAATCTAGGAATCATAAAATGGTTTGGTTTGGAAGGGACCTTAAAAATCATATGGTTCCAAAGGCCCTCTGCTATGGACAGGGACACTTTCCACTAGAGCAGGTTGGTCAGAGCCCCATCCAGCCTGGCCTTGAACACCACCAGGTATGGAGCATCCACAACTTCTCTGGGAAATATGTTCCAGTGTCTCGTCACTCTTACAGTGAAGAAATATCTAATCTAAATCTACCCTCTTTCTATTTAAAGCCATAAGCCCTTATCCTATAACCACATGTCCTTGCAAAAAGTCTCTGTTTAGCCTTCTTGTAGGCCCCCTGAAGGTACTGGAAGACTGCTCTAAGGTGAGCCATGCTGTGAAATCCAAACTGTCTCAGCCTATCTTCATAGGAGAGGCATTCCAGCCCTCTGATCATCTCAGTGGCCATCCTCTGGACTCTCTCTAGCAGTCCATGTCCTTTTTATGTTGGGGACCCCAGAGCTAGATGCAGTACTCCAGGTGAAGTCTCAAAAGAGCAAAGAAGAGGAAGAGAATTACCTCTCTGGATCTTCTGGTCATGTTCCTTTTGATGCAGGACACAGTTGGCCTTCTGGGTTGCAAGTGCACTTTGCCAGCTCATGTTGAGCTTCTCATCTACCAACACCCCCGAGTGTGGCTTCTCCTCAGTGCACGTTTTCTGCCCGGTATTTGTGCTTGGGATTGTCTTCATCCAGGTGGCAAGACCTTGCACACGGTCTTGCTGAACTTCATGAGGTTCACAAGGACCCAACTCTCAAACCTGTCCAGGTTCCTCTGGATGGCATCCCTTCCCTCCAGAGTGTTGACCGCACCACACAGCTTGGTGTTGTCAGCAAACTTGCTGAGGATGCACTGGATCCCACTGTATATGTCACCACTGAGTGGTCCACCCATCAAATCCATGCCTCTTCAATTCAGAGACAAGGAAATTGTGCAGGACAGTGTCAAATACTTTGTTCAAGTTCAGGTAGATAAGGGCACTTGTTCTTCCCTTACCTACCAACATTGTAATCCTGTCATAGAAGGCCATCAAATTTTTTGGCACAATTTGCCCTTAGTGAAGCCATGTTGGTGGTCACCAGTCATCTGCTTATTTACCTTAGCATAGCTTCTAGGAGGTTCTGCTCTGTGATCTTGTCAAGCACAGGTGAGATTGACTGGCCTGTATTTTCCTGGATCTTCCTTATTGCCCTTTTTGAAAATGGGAGTTTTGTTTCCACTTTTCCTGTTAGTGGGAACTTCATGGGACTGTGAAGACTTCTCAACTGTGCTGGATAGTGGCTTGGCAATTTCAGCTGCCCATTCCCACAGGACCTGCAGATACATCTCATCATGTCCCATGGACTTGTGCACCTCCAGGTTCCTTGGGTGGTCTTGAACTTGATCTTCTCGTACACTGGACATTTATTCATTCTCCCAGTCACTTCCTTTTCCTTTTGTGACTTGGGTGGTGTGTCTGGAGCACTTGCCACTAAAAACTGATGCAAAAAAGTTGTTGAGTACTTCAGCCTTCTCCATATTCTGGGTAACCAGGTCTGCTGTGACTTTCCGTAGAGGGCCCACATTTTCCCTACTCTTTCTTTCGCTGCTGATATACCTACAGAAGCTTTTCTCATTGTCCTTGACATCCCTGGCCAGATTTCTGTCCGTGCTGTAGCCTTCCTAACCTGATCACTTGCTGCTCAGGCAATTTCTCTGTATTCTTTCCAGGTTACCTGTCCTTGCTTCCGTTCCATATCCTTTTGTGTTTCAGTTTGTCCAGGAGCTCCTTGTTCATCCATGCAGGCCTCTGACTTCCTCTTTGTTGAGATGCATCACTCCTGAGTTTGGAGGAGTTTATCCTAGAATATTAACAAATTTCCTTGGGCCTCTCTCATCTCCAGGGCTTTATCCCGTAGTACTCTATGAAGCAGATCCCTGAAGAAGCCAAAGTTTTCTCTCCTGAAGTCCAGGGGTGAGCTTGCTGCACCTCCTCCTCACTGCCCTAAGGATCTGAAACTACCAATTCATGGTCACTGCAGCCAAAGCTTCACATTCCTTCACAACCTTCAGCTTCACATTGGCCACCAGCCCATCCTTTTTGATGAGAACAAGCTCTAGCATAGCACCTTTCCTTGCTGGCTCCTCTATCCCTTGGAGAAGGAAGTTATCATCAAAGCATTCTAGGAACCTCCTGGACTGCTTATGCCCTGCTGTGTTGTCCCTCCAACAGGTATCGGGTGGTCAAAGTCCTCCATGACAACCAGTAGTTGTGAATGTAAGGCTGCTCCCATTTGTTTCTAGAGGGCCTCCTCGTCCATCCTCAAGCAGAGGTCCATGAACTCCAGCTGGTCTCTGCCTGTCCTTCCTGAAGAGCCTGTATTCTTTCATTTCAACACTCCAGTCATANAGTTTTCTCTCCTGAAGTCCAGGGGTGAGCTTGCTGCACCTCCTCCTCACTGCCCTAAGGATCTGAAACTACCAATTCATGGTCACTGCAGCCAAAGCTTCACATTCCTTCACAACCTTCAGCTTCACATTGGCCACCAGCCCATCCTTTTTGATGAGAACAAGCTCTAGCATAGCACCTTTCCTTGCTGGCTCCTCTATCCCTTGGAGAAGGAAGTTATCATCAAAGCATTCTAGGAACCTCCTGGACTGCTTATGCCCTGCTGTGTTGTCCCTCCAACAGGTATCGGGTGGTCAAAGTCCTCCATGACAACCAGTAGTTGTGAATGTAAGGCTGCTCCCATTTGTTTCTAGAGGGCCTCCTCGTCCATCCTCAAGCAGAGGTCCATGAACTCCAGCTGGTCTCTGCCTGTCCTTCCTGAAGAGCCTGTATTCTTTCATTTCAACACTCCAGTCATAGGAGACATCCATCCCACCACATCTGCATGTCATACAAGTAAGATCGCATCTCTGTAGGCATGTGCACATGCCTAACTCCCCTTGTTTATTCCCCATGCTGCTTGTGTTTGCATAGAGGCATTTGAGTTGGAGCCCCAGTGAAGCTGCCCTATTGTCTGGAGGGAATTTTTTTGTGCTGCTCTTCAGGTGCTCTCCTGCTGACCTGCAGTCCCTCTCCAGGCTCTGGGCATCTCTTGCTGGCACTGGCATCGAACTGGTAGAAGAGGGGTGGACTGAGGTTCCTCTTCCCCTGGCAGCTTCCGTTGTTCCAACTTCCATAGTCCAACTGACAAATTAGAGCAAAATCTAACAATTCATTTCACTGAAAACAGCCAAAAAAGGTGTCTGAAGAATGCAGGCTACTTGCTTGCGTAAACAAGCTAGTTTATAGTCTACAGAGTTAGCTTTTTGTCTTTTAAAAGAAAGAATGATTTTCTTTATGAACACAATACAAATATGTAGATAGTGTGCTGCCTTTTTAAGGTGTATACTTTTTAGCTTGGCATAATACAGGGGGTAAGATTTTGAAAGCCCTTAGTATTCATCTAATCTTGCTTTCATTTAAGATATTTCCAGTGACTGTAAAAGAAGGGATTTCTGTCAGGCCTGAGTGCTACTGCAAATCCTATCCATTATTTTTAGTTGTACTTGTTCACTTTGTGTTGTTTTATGAATATGAAGTCTCATATAAAAAACTTAATAGAAAAATTCATGACTTATGAGTTAGACATTTCATTAATGCCAACAGTGAGTGACAAGAAACTGTGTCTTCAGACAAACACTTACAGTACTGAAAGTGCCACCTATCCATTTCACTTAAAATTGGCTATACTGAACGAGGATGAATAGATTGATATGGCTTTGAGAGAGACAAACAAGAAAGATGCTTGATGCTTGATTGTCACAAATATAGACTTATTCTGATCAATTTTTTTATAACCAGTAACTTCTGAAGATAGAAATTTTTAAATTTTAATTTAATTTAATTTTTAATTAAAATTTTACAATTTTTTAATTGAACACTTTGCAGTGTAATTTAAATGGGTAAGTAAATTTCAGGTGAATTTTAAATCTCCTAATCAGACATAGGCAACCATATTTCCTTCATGAATTCTTGTGTTGTATCCTCTGATCTACATTTGGAATGAGTTCATGAAAAAGTATATTATTCAATTTGAATTGGAAAACTCTTCAACTGCATAAAAATATAACTGCTGTGCCTATTAGAGGTTGTCTGGATTTATCTTTCTAATTTAAATTTCATTCCACTGTCCACTGGTCTGTCAGTCAGATTTACTTCTCTTCCTTCTTTCAGTGAAAGTACTTGAACATCATGAATGACAGGTAACTTGGTCTTTCATAAAAAAGAACATTTCGATTATTACAGAAATATGGGCATGGAGGAGATCTAGATCAAATTTCCTTAGCATATTCAACATTTTAAAACTTTTCAAAATCATGAACACCAGAGAGCCTGAAAGAAAGTCTTGAGAGTTCAAGTGTCCAGGGAATACTGAGAATGACAGCGAGCACGGGGAGGGAGTAAAAATGGTGAGCTGCTTGTGTGTGGTTCTGCTACATTTGCACTTCTGAAAATTTTAAGCAGGATTCTTAATGAAAAATGCCCTTTTAGAATTGATTCCATCTTAGCGTCTTTCTTGTGCTTTTTGGTAGTGAATACCTACCTTGTTTCAGCTTTTTTCCCTCCATTTGTGTCATAGTTTGGATAATGTAATAAAACATTGGGAGTATCCACTATTCTAATTTCATTTATACAGCCAATATTGCTGCTGCTGACAGGTATGATACAAGGAAGGACGGGCTAGGGAGGTGGCCACTCCAGATCATACTACTGTGGATAGGATCGAGAAGTTTAAATTGCTGCTTTTGTGTAGAAAAACAGAAGCAGGTAGCTTCCAGAAAAGTCCGTCTCTTTTAAGCTGTAGCACTCACTTTTATATTATTCCTGGTTTTGTTTAATTCTCTGTTTCTGTGCTGCTTTCTGTTTGTGCTTCTCCTCATCCCCCTTTCCCAAGAGGTAGTTAAGAGTTCTTCTCACCTTTCTTAGACATACACAGCAGACTGATTTATTTCAGTGTGTTTATACAATTTTCCGAAGGTAAAGACACTTGGCTTTGGCTTAAATCTGTGCCGTAGAAGTGACCCTGCCAAAGACTGCTGTGGAGCAACTGCAAGCAGAGTTCCCTGTGTGTGTGTGCCAGGGCAACTGTCAAAGGAAGAAAGGGAAAGCTGCAGCAATGGGAAGAGAAATGAAATGGAGCTTTCAGATTTTCTCCAGATGACAAATCCTTACCTATTCAAATTTTTCTCTGGTTTTTTGTTTGTTTGTTTGTTTTTTAATTCATATATTTATTCTTATTTGGAAATTGAATAAATAAGAAGTGAATATACTCACAACTGTCATTTGGGTAGAATAATATATAAACCCTTCTCATTATCAATATCAACCAGAAAGTCTAGCCAAAAAGAATGAAAAGCTAGGACTTTTCAAAATAAAAAGTACAATTTTTATTAGGTAGAAATCAAAATAAAAATAGGTCAGCTATGGTGTGATAATAAGGAAAGCTGAAGTAAGAAAAGGGAAACCAAATACAGTGGGCCCTGCATTAAATTCATGCTTTCCCCCAGTGGAAATGGTTATTAATCTTTCTGTCTTGGAAATAAAAACGTTCTTCACATTTCACCAATCCACCAGCTCTGCTTTATGACCCAGATATTTGTCCTATTAGTTTGTCATGTATGTAATGGGGCTGCAAGAAGCACACGTATTACTTGCTAAGGTCAATGACATTGCTAATTTATTCTTACTTTAGGAATCCATCAATGACCGGCTTAATTTAGCACAGGTTGGTTTCTGCTACTGAAATATACTAATTTGGAATATAGAATTGTAGCATTGTTTCCAGCATCCATCTAATTTACAATTAAAAATCAGTTACAATCTTAGTGGCATTGATTTAAGCACTTTATTTTAGCAGTCCCATCTGAAAATATTGCCTATGTCTAATTTTAATTTAAAAATTTTCAATGGTTTAACTGAGTAACATATTAAACACCAAAATTAAATTCTTAAAATGGATGGTAAATCATTACATCTATAAAATTTGCATTTATAATAATCTTCAGTGATATTTACTTGACAATAAGGTTTCAAATATCCACTTGTGTCTAATCTTTGCTGTCTTTTTGGTTACCTATTCACTGTGATTTACTTCCATGAAACTTTCTAGTATTTTTAAATTGTAAAAGGAAACAAAGGGTCCTTTCAATGTTGGAATGACTTCATATTCATGCAGGTAGTGTTTATGGTTCTGATTGCCAATGTATGCTGTATCAACATTAAAATGACAATGTTGTATATTTTCGGAAGGTTATTACTGTTGCTGCAACTTATTTCACCTCCATTATGGAAATTTATTAATGCCATTAAGAGGATGTTGTTCTGGATTCAGTTAATCTTCAGCCTGGATAAAATGCTGCAACTTTACACATAGTGGTACCCTTGACATAGCTGCAGAGCTGATATAGGTTAATGTAATTGTTTGTGTGCAAGACCCTTGGTATTGACCTGAGAGACATCAAATTCTGCCTTTAGTAACACTCATATAAATCAGGAGTAGGTCCATTGATTTCAATTACTCATTATTTACAGTGAAATGAAACTGAGAACATAATTTGCCCCATACATCTAAATTTAACCTTGACACAAACATGCACAGTCTCTATTTACTTGAATGAAGCAGTTAGAGAATTCCAGGACCATATTGTAAATGGAAAGCAATCATATCCCATATAGGTAAAAGTTAGAAAAAGTAGCTGAACAGCCATTAAAATTTATTGAAATCACAATTTCGTCTTTCCTTCTGCCCACAAAAATATCATCTGCTTTTAACTTTCATAATCTCTTACCAGACGTAGCTGTATTTAGAATCATCCTTTTGGGTGACTGTAGTACAATGTGGATTACTCTTAATTTTGTCTTCATGAAGAACTGTTCTAAATTATGTACTTTTGTGTCCAGCTTCTGCTACTTAACTCCATGAAAATAGAAGAGTTTACTCTCTAGTCTCTTAGGAGAGACTATTCTTAGGGGAAAAAATTCATCTAAACCAGAAACCAGTTATTCTTACCATGGAGTTTTAGTATTTATAGTGAGTAGTGGTTAATCTAAGCCTTAAAAAATATATAGACAAACTGAGATTATGAAGACATGATTAAAATACAGCTTCAGTTTTATACATGTGTAGTATAGGAAACACAACTGATGTTGTCTTTCACCCAGTTTTGTAGACTAAAAATAAATATTTATCAGATTTTTATATCTAATAAGGCTATAATTACTAGTCCTACAAAACATTAAGGTTTTTCCAGGAAAAGAATCCTCATACTTGCTTATGCCTGCAAAGAACCATGTAGATCACAGTGCTCTATAAATTATGATATTGGATGTTCCTTGTGCCTCAACTTTGACTGTTTCAGCTGACTAAAACTGAAAGTTTATTTTAAAGTCTACACTATTCTCCATAGAAATTATTTTTATATCTTTTGCTTTCTGAATGTATTTTATTCTCTGTTCCATAAATAACAATTCCTCATTATATGGATATATGATGTTTGCTAACTTTTCGTATATGTGGTTAATATTTTCCCGTTTTCTGTAGCTGTCATTAAACTGTATTCCCTGTCCAGAATATAACAAAAGATGATAGTGTGAGGTACCTATCTGGGTCATCACAATTAAATTGTATAGAAATAGATAAAAGAAAACTTTAAAGAAAATTGGTTCCTTTCCTCTACAGAGACTTGTTCCTCCAGGGTTTCCTAAGGATGGGCATCTTTAATCTTTAAAACCAGACACTGTGCTGAAACTATGTTCCAGAATAAAAATATTTTTGTACAGTAAATACATTTTGCAAAACTGAATATTGTAGCTGTCATATTCATCATGAAAACCTCAGCACAGAAAGTTATTTATTTCTCTGACTTCAAGCCTACACTTACACTCTCACACTTCTGACTGGGAGATACAAACTTGTGCTTCTCAAGCTGGGTTGTGTTTAGGGGGTCTTTTGCCTGTCCCTCATGCACATAGGAATAAACTCTTGACTAATTTATTTTTTCATAAAAACCAATTTATTTTGTTCTATAATAATCCTCTTTAAATTAAAAACTGTAAGTTTTTAAAGATAGAGAGATGACAGAAAATACAGATGTCCATCAAGTAATAATATCAATGGCACTTAAATAATTCATTTACAGCTCTCTGCATCAGCAGATGCCTAACCCTCAATTCAAAGGTCATTAAATTTTATGTAGACATAAGAAGCAAGTGGTAAAAAACTCCATTTAATTCTTATTTTAAGGCTGAATGACCTGTTATTTTATTCAGACATTATATCAAAAATCACTGAGCTCTTTCTCTGATTTTTATGTAGTATTGATGAGCATTTTCCCTGGTATTAACATTACAGTCCCTTTTATATGTCCACAGAAGTGCTTCCACTTTCAGAGCCAGGTATTTAATTTTGAAGAAATACATTCTGTATATCCTGATGTTATGAACTTGACCTTATAAAACCATATCAAATTAAGATTAATTAAATTTGTACATTTATATCTACTCAGTCATTAGAACTTTAAAATAATCCCTCCTTCCTGCCTCAGATTTTACCATCTCTGACTGTGGTGAGCAAGTTGAACAGAATTCCTAACATTTTGCAAGGCTTCTTGAATAAGGAGGGGCTGAAAAATCAGAACAAAAACTTGGTACAGGACTTCAGAGGATGCTAGATTGCTTTCTCATATGAATAATCCTACTAGTAAGATGCTGTTTTCAGGCCAAATGAAGATAACAGAAGTATTTAATTGCCCTTCTAGTTTATCCTTGATATGTAGATAACAGCTAATCTGTATATGTACTAACTTCATATAATTTACTTTGTAAATTTTACTAGCTAAACTTGAGGCTGAAATATGGCGCTGTCTTATAATGCATTGATTTCATCCTCTGTGAAGAAATGCAACATCAGAAATCTAATGTCATCAATCCCTCCCAATGCAAATTACCAAAAAATTACTTCTGGATATGCTTACTCCCCAAAACTAGCTGAATTTTGATGGGATATGAAAATAAGCGTATTAGAACTGAGTGATTTTTGACCCACCACCAAACGTGGAAAGTAACAAAACCCTGAGAGGAGAACTGAGAAACAATACTGGGGGAATGTACGGTTACGGTGGAAAAGTTTTCAGAGTTTCACAGCGAGGTTATAAGCTAAGCAGCCTTTTCATTATTCATCCACAAGGCCAATCGGTAGGGATAAGTAGCCTTCACGCTACTGCTCAGTCTGAAGATAACATTGCAAAGAACTTTCTCATGAGTATCTGTTATACATATGAGGGATAGTTCTATTGCACACAAAGTCTTGAAGCATTCTACAGAGTAAGCATTTAATTACTAGAGAGTTAAAATAGATGGACGTGAATGGAGAAGGAATACATTGTTCAAAAAGCTACACTGCAAGATACTTCTGCTTCTCCTTCACAACCATAGAATTTGTTTTTCATCTATAGCAGTGTATGTCTCAGTGTGATAACCACTCAGAACAACACTTCACTGTCTAAGTATTTCCCTCACTGGTTTTAATGCCCACCCTCATCAAGCACTTACTGTCATCACATGGAAGGGTGAACTAGTTTATAAACTATGGAAAATAGTGTGTCTCTAATGTATGTAGTCAGGCCCTGTGGGATACAGATGTTCTGCTGCTTAAACTACAGTCTCCAGCATATGTTTGGTAGAGGCAGGGAAAATTAATCTTAATTAGATAAAGAGTTAAAAAAATTGCTATATACTTACTGCCACCAGCTTTGTGTAAAAAGCAAAATTAGGAAAGAAAAATACAATATTATGTCATCATTTATTAAGGAAGTAGAGGGGAAAATATCTATGTAGTTCATGTATCCATGAGCCCTCTTGATGTTTTTAGCATTTCTTCCTTGACCTTGTCTTCATTACATCTTTTTTGTATTTCTTCTTGACTAGTTTCAATGAAACAAATATTTTCAATGCAAAGCAATGCTCTCATCCAAAATAATTTGGATTATTAGGGAGAGTAAACCAGAATAAAGATAGCAAAATAGAAGCAAATTAGCACTTTTAAATAGTTTCAGTTTATCATGGGTATAATGAAAAGAAATCTTATCAATTCAGCAGTAGCAAGAAACAGAATTGTTTATTGTAGAGGTTTGAATCTGGCTGGATGGCAGGTGCCCAGCAAAACCACTCTATCACTCCTGTTGCAACTGGACAGGGGTGAGAAAATACAATGAAAAGCTGGTGGGTTGAGATAAGGGCAGGAGAGGTCGCTCACTGATTACCATCATGGGCAAAACAGACTTGAATTAGGGAAATTAGTTGAATTTATTACCAAGCAAAATCAGGGCAGGATAATGAGAAGTAAAGCAAATCTCAAAAACACCTTCCTTCCAACCCTCCGTATTTCCCAGCTCTACCTCCTCCCCCCCTGCATCACAGACAGACAAGGCATGGGGGTTACAGTCAGTTCATCACAGGTTGTTTCTCCTGCTGCTTCCTCCTCAGGCAGAGTCCTTCCCCTGCTGCAGCGTGAGGCCCCTCGCACAGGAGACAGTTCATGAACTTGTCAAAAGTGAGTCCTTCCCATGGGATGCAGTTCTTCACGAACTGGTCACGATTCTGCAGATCCCTGCCAGGAGCCTGCTCCAGCATGGGCTTCCCACGGGGTCACAGCCTTCTTTGTGTGCATCCACCTGCTCCAGTTTGGATTCCTCCAGGGGCTGCAGGTGGATCTCTGCTGCCCTGTGCCCTCCAAGGGCCGCAGGGGCACAGCTGTCTCACCACAGGCTGCAGGGGAATCTCAGCTCTGGTGCCTGAATCACCTTCTCCCACTCCTTCCTCACAGATCCAGTTTCTCTCATATATTATCACTCTTTGTCTGCAATTACTTGTGTGCAATAACTTTTTTTTCCCCCTTCTTAAATATGCTACTGCAGAGTCATTATTACCATCTGTGATGGGCTCAGCCTCGGCCAGCAACCGGTTGTTCTTGGAGCTGGCTGGCACTGGCTCTGTTGGACACAGGGGGAGCTTCCAGCTGCTTCCCACTAAAGTCAGCCCTGTAGGCCCCCCACCTCCACCAAAACCTTGCCAGGTAAACCAATAGGCTTATTAGGGAAAGTGATTAAGGTGATCCATGAAAAGAACTGAAACAATTTGTTTACATATACAGTAAGTTATTACTATTATGCATGATATATTTTGTTCCTGTACTTTCTTTAAGAATTGTGTTTTGGTTTGCTTTTATTTTCCCAACCTACACAGATACTTTCTGTTGAGATATTTTTAAAACTTGCTTTTCATAGTACTAAAAGGAGTGAGTTCAGATACATCACATCTTTACTGAATGCCTGTTTTACATTTAAATTTGGTGTCCTATTCTCCCCTCTAAAAACTTTTGGGAAATAAAATCCTTGAGAAATATTAAGCATAAAAGAACATGTCTTAAGTTCATGAATTTCCAAGGTATTTGACTGCAGAACATGCCAAGGAAGTTTTACTGCATGCTACCTTGTTTCATACTCTCCTCCATGAATTTAATTTACTGACTAATGTATCATGCACATAGGCCAGCCTAAGTTTTACTGTGCTTCATTTTTAGGGCTGTAATAGCAATGTGAGGAAAATTATAGTTTTTAACAAATGTATGATTTCCAATCGCAAAAAAACGTGTAATATTACTCATGCCCCGGGCTACATTCATTGTGGTAAACAAGCCTGTATTATTCTCCCATGATAAAAAACACTGAGATAAGAACACAAATAACCACTTCTTAAGAAAATAATTACTGTAAAAACATAAATTGTTATAAAGGAATCTATGTTGCAAGGCCCATTAAAGAAATTGGCTTTGTTGCCCAATGAACATCTGAGAGGATGAATACATTTATGGGAAGTTGTTAAGCAAAATGTTTGCTTTTGAACCATGTGTTGTTATTAAATCACTAGTAGCAGAGGATTCATAAACCTAGGAAAGGTAGTTGGTAGCCTTTTTTTCTTCTGCACTGAAGCTGGTGAAAGTCTAATATTACCGCTTTTAATCTTTCTTAAGTTATTTCCTTCAGTTTTTCAGGAAAGATTGTGGGGTACAAGCACCCTCATAAAATAAAACTGTGTTTTCTTGTGTTTCTTTGTGAGAAGAGGTCAATGTATGTGAACTGAGTGCAAATTTTTCTTTTGTGTTCTTTGGTACTATGACCTGCCAGAGCTAATGAATGCATGGTTTCATTCAACAGGTCTGCATGTGTAGGAGCTTTTTTACCTCTTCCTGGTCTTGTTTTGTGTTTTGATGCCTGTGGAAATACTACATGCATAGTATTATGTGCTTTATTCTATTCACAATGTTCCAATTTCTTCACATGCTTTCCTCTTCATAATTTTGGTATGTTACATAGGAAGAAAGATAACAAGTACCACTGCTGCTAGCATTTCATCTGCAAATATGCTAAGGGTATAATCTACACCATCATCCAGATAATTAATGCAGATGTTAAAGAGAATTGGGCTCAGAATTGACCCCTGGGGTGCATCACTAGTTACTGTACTCCATGTACAGCTCATGCCACTGATCACCACCCTCTGGGTCCAGCCATCCAATTCACCTCACTCTCTGCTCCTCTTACCCATACTTCATCGATATCTCTGTGAGGACTGGGGGAGATCACTCTGAGAAAAAGAAGTATTTCAGGAGTACCTTACGATGGGAAGATTGTCCTGCAGAAAATGCAGTCACTATATTGTAATTCTTTCCGTATTTTATAAAGTAGAAAATAAAGAGTAATGACTGTTATCATACATCAGCTAATAAATATGGAAAACCATTAGAAGCCTTACTTTATCTCTACTGGAGGTCTGTTTAGGAACTATAACAGGAAATTTCCACATTCCAGTAATTTCCAGATGCACAGGTTTTTTTACTAGTTTCTTTCTGAAAATTGTTGCTAACTGTAGTCAAATTACCCAAATTCCACAGTCTTTCAGGAAAGCATTAAAAATAAAAAATTACTTTCCAATGTATTAAAAACATCAAAAAATTCCAAATGAAATCTAAATTTTTAGAATTTAAATTTCTAAATTGCTAAACAAGAATTTAAATCTAAATCTGTTATCTAAACAATAACGTATTTGTTTAAGAACCATAACATAGTCACTGAATGGAATCTTTTTTTTTTTTGAGGGAAAGGTTTTGGAGTTTGCTTGTTCTTTCTTTGTACATTTTTATTTCTTGCTAATGTTTCTGGAATTTGTCGACAAGTAGATAATAGATGCTAAAAGAATTTTAAGGTTTAATAGAAGGATAGTAAACACCTCGTAGTAAATATTAACATCTTCAACCAAGTTGTGTGTGAGTATCTTTTTGCACTCTATCACAATCCAGAAGAGCATGTTCTGTATTTTTTGGACTCTAGTTTTATACCAAGAAGTTAACACGACAGATGTGAAACAGAGAAAAGATATCCAAGTCTGTATGAATGCAGTTAAAAATACCCAGACATCTTTAATTTATGGAATCCCAAGCAGATGGTAAAATATGTTTACTGAACTCTTGTCTCTTTTCCTCTAAAGAACCAGAAGCTTTAAATATCACAGCATGTTTCAGAATTTGGCAGTGAGGACGTGAGTTTTCTCTGGCTTCTTCTTCTTTTTTTTTTTTTTTTTTTTTTTTTTGAAGTCCTAATAAGATGTTCTTCAGCTTGGAACACTGTTAAGATTTTTGATACCTACAATTGGAATCAAATTATTTCTTCGAGGCCTCTATGTGAAAAATTTAGTTTTAAAAATGATGTAAAAGAGAAAATGTTGTCTTACTATTTTCAGTGTCTGCACTACAATTTGATTTAGTAGTTATAATTTAACACTGTCAGAATCAGGCTGCTTTTAAGGCCAAAGTTACAATTCAATTATATAGTTTTTATTCTTATATAACAGGATTAGAATAAGATGATTTCATTATTTTTGCACATAAGGACAATGTGGTGTTTGTCTGAAACATATCTTCCAGATAGACATTCATTCCTGCATTGAGACAACAAAAGATTGGAGTCCTGCAGTCACTAATATTTTTTTTCAGTCACTTACTGAGGATCATCTTAGAACTGTTGCCTTCCCCTGGTCTTAAAATTAAGAACCAAACACAGTTTTGGGGAAAAGGGTTTTTACCTTGGTATTTATTTAAGGATCCTTAAGGTGCACCACTTTGTCCAGGTGGAATGCGCCAAAATGCACACCAAAATGCACACCTGCAATAGATCACATATACAATTTAAAGGCCTTGCAAATTAGCATATCTATCAAAGATTCCCCAATGAGAGGCTCAAATGAACCCCCCCCATCCCAAGGAACCTTCCCCCTGGATGGGCCTGTCTTAGTTTACAGGATGTTCTAGGGAAGATCTTGGTTTCTCGGGATAGCATAGGACTTTCTGGCATCCAGCTGTGAGACCTCCAGGATGTTTGGTCTCCTGGCTTAACAGAATATTGGGTCTAAACCAAATTATCAGACTTAAGGGATTACAAGTATGCACTCTAAAAGCACTGGGGATACATAAAAGCTATAAAAAAGGCTATATAAAGGGTATATATAAAAAAGGCAAAAAATCATCATGGCATCAGAACATTCCTTTCTTTTTATTTCCTTCAATTCAGTTCAATCAAGACAGTTTACTTTTCCTTTATTTTTATTGTTATTATTTCCTTTCTTGTGTAGATTCTTGATCATAATTTAGTTTCAGAAATTGAATAACATCATCTAGATGATTAAAGGAAGAGTAGTAGGAGAGAATCAGAACTGTTGTTACCTCATATCAGCAAGTGATACCAGATGCCACATATCGGATGTTTTGTACATCCATGTGGCTTGTACTGGTTTGAAAACAAACCAGTGGGAGATTGCAAGTCAGGATTATAATTTAATAGGAAAATTAAAATAAATGCAATAGTTCAAGAACACTGACGGAGTCAGGATACAACCTGACACCCTATTGGTCAGGATGGCGGTAGCAGTCCAGATGAAGTGGTTCTGTTGAAGTGGTGATCCTGTAGAAGGGTCTGGTCTTCACCTGAAGGTTCAGTGGTAGCTCTTGTCCTCTGGGAATCCAGTAGGTAAGGGCTGAGTGTGGTGTTCCAAACCTCAGATTATGTCCAGGTGGGAATGCTTGGTTCCTCCCCCTGGGCGGAGCATCTCACAAGGGGATGATGTAATTTTATGAGTCATGCAGTGAGGCTGGATGGCCCATTAGCAGAAGATAACAGAGGGAGTTATCAGGGAGGTGTCACGGAACAGATAAAGAATATTGCCCCACCTGGTTTTAACGGATGGTGATAGAACACATAATTTGGGTTACATCTTATGTTGTAACTTAAGACAGGCTCCATGTTCAGGTTGTTGTTTTAGTAGTTTGCTAATATTCCTGTTTGAGGACTATACATTAGTAGTGTTCTACATAACTAGGTAATTACTAATTATTATACTGTGCTTTTTTGTCCCCCCAGGTAGTCCCCAGTGTACTTGTTTTGAATTATTCTGAGAACTTATTTGACATTCTGAAGTTCCAAATTATTCAAAATTTTTTATTCCCACAATCGTCAAGATAATGGAGAATGCACTGTTGGACTCCCATATGAGGTTGGTTTTTGCAAAGTGATTAGCTGCAATATGCATTAAAGTCTGTGTGCAGCCTGAGTGAATCTATATGAAAAGATTGAGTTACAGTCTAGATCTTCTGAATACTTCTTTACAGAAGTGACTGTGACAGCTTGCTTAGAAGCCTGTCTAAGCCAGCACAGGAGAGACCAAGTTGTGTGGCTCGGCAATGTGCAGGAAGGAAATAGCAGGCGATTTCTCAGGTGACCATTCTTCAGGATTATTTCTCTGAATAAATTCCTGAATCTCAGTTTCCAGATGAAAGAATGAAAATGGATTATTGCCTGCTACATTTTTATGAGATTTTTAATGGATTCTGAAGGAACAGGCAACCTACAAGTGAAGCAGAAGCAGAGTACTGCTGTCATTACCCATGTTTCTAAGACCCAAAGTGAAACTCCTGTCCTTTATAGCTCACATTTCAAAATTTTTGTGGGTATTACTGAATTTAGGTTTTTTTCTTCCATCTCTGAAAATAGATAGTATCATGAGAACCAAAAACAAGAGAAAGTTTTCTCATGCAAGCAACTCTGTATTCTGAGTGTTCTGAATGAGAGCTATAGTAGCAATTCAGGGACAACTAAGCCTTCCTTGAGTAAGGAATCTATGTGCATGTGCATACATATGTACATATCCCATTTTACATATTGAAAAATATGGGGAACTGTGTGAAAGCTGAATTTGATCTACCTCAACCTACAGGTTTTCCATTCAGCAAGTATAACCTTAATAAAAAGGAAGAGAATGTTTAAACATGTAACACTATACAATCGAATTTGACAGCAGAGAAGAAAACTGTGTGGTTTGAGGAATCAGGTTACAATAATATGTAGAAGTGGAAACATGCACTTTTAGGATGGAGACACATACATTTCAATATATGCTTTAATATATACATTATTTTGATCTGTTTAAAAGCTTCATTGTTTTCTTCATGCCTTCCTAAAATTTCCGTTTTTTGATTCCACAATTTTTAAATAATTTATTTATTTATTAGTCATTATATTGATTCTTTAAAAATTTTTCTGACCTTCTAACTGCCTACAGTAACATCAGACATGTATAAACATAGGGTTATAAATAATATTTGACAGTATTGACATGTGTAATTTAATTTATTCCTTTGAGCAATGACCTCTGAAATGCTGACATTCTAAGCTTTTGAAACATGAATGCTGCTCTGTGAAAACTTCTACATAATGATTTTGGAGAAAGTGAAGGTGTGAAGAATGCACATTTAAAAGGAAATTTGGAAATGGTTCTCCTGAAAAATCTGGTTGTGAGTATGGTAATAATGGTCCTCTTGAATGTTCCATTATGCATAAGGGTGAGAATCCACATCTTTTATTTGCATTAAGCACTTTTATTACCCTTTTGTGATTGCTAGTTATAAGCATTTGAACTGTACACACAATTAAATATTTTTTAAGTTAGCTGCTCTGGAACTCCAGTCTTTATTCTCAAAAATGTCTAGAACTAAATGTCAAGAACTTGACTAAAAATAAAGGTTGGGGTATGAGAACAGGATTTATGAAAAGTATGTTTTCAGCTGTGCCTACTTGTAACAAAGACATTGAAACATAACTTGTCATTGTCTCTTCCTCCCTTTCATCCCGTGAATTAATAAGAGAAGCATTTTATTAAGGCAGTGACCTTAATTAAAAAGGTAAACAAATACTTTTCAGCCTAGCAGGTATCACTTGTTCGGTAATTTTAGGATATGGAAATGCAGGTTAAGCAACCTACATCTTAGTCTTTCTGGAGGAACCAAAACTCTTACTGTGGTTATGAATTACTTCATAGCAAGGTTTTGTTTCAGTATAATCAGAGTGGGGAAGTAAGCTGGTCAGACGCACTTAATGCCTTGTCTCTGGCTTGCCTATATCTTGCACAAGGGTTTTGATCAGAACTGCTGGAATTCCTCTCAAATAAGTTAAAATTATAATAATTTTCTTTACGAACATTTTATCTGTACAGTCAAACAAGCTATGAATTCTCTTGTTTGCTTTTGAATGCATCAGTTTGTAAGTCTGACATATCTATTCCATGCACATCATCTTTCTGCTCCTGAGAGTATAGGAGCTGGACTTGCAATAGCTATCAGAATACATTTTCTAAAGCTTTATTTTTTTCCTTCTTTAACCTTATTCCTTAACGCACAAGTCTTCAACAAGCCAAGGAAATGGATCTAGTCAACTGCTTATCTTCCTTACTTAAAAGTACCTGATTGTCCCTTAAAATAGTCCCATAAGAGGAAAGGAAGGAAGCATCCTCTGCGACCTGATGATCTGAGAGATAATAAAATTTCACTTGCAACATTTTTTGATTTTCCCATAAAAAAGAGTCACTATCAAAAGGGGGCAAAATGTCCAAGCAGTGGAAGAAAAACAAAGTGCAATGATAAAAGTAGAACTCAAATCTGTTGTGATAAAATGTCTAAATATTTGTTTGGACAATGATTTAAACTTGTACACTTATAAACCTGTACAGTACACTTCAAGATCAAGACAGTAGATATCCTAAATCTCATCTGTGTAGGACAAAGTTCCTCCCAAATGCTGACTTCGTTTTTAAAACTGTATTTCTGTATAAGTTCCTAAATAATAACACTAATTAAATGTGTTTCTTTTCTTTCTCCGAAGATTGTTAAGGAAAAAACTCATTGCAGATCTACCTTGTAATTAAGTGCATTAAGCATTGTTATACAGTATTTACACCATATTAGAGGAATTGCAATTTGTTGGTTCTTAATTTATTTTTTAAATTGTGATAATATCAAAGCTTGCAATAAGGAGTCTTGCTGTGGAAAATTCTCTCTATGTAAACGTATATTTATGTGAGTCTATAGCCATAGCCTTCAGTGCAGATGTAGTTTGGACAGCAAGGGATGCAACATCAAATAATTATTATTTTCTGTGACATTAATGTAAATTCAGCAACTATATACCAAATTCCGGGTTTAAATGATCTGAGAGACTTTTGAGGGGAAGATGAAAAAAGGAGGTGGTCAGGACTGCTAGCAGTCAGTCCAAGGTAATTTCAAAGAGGCAAAACATGACGTGCAGCTCAGCAGAGAATCTGGGCCACAATTACCAGGGGTAAATCACACCTGACTGATCTGATTTTCTTCTATGATAAAATGACTGGGTATGCAGATGGGGAGAGAGAAGTGGATGACATTTACACTGACTTTAGCAGAACCTGTAATACTCTCACCCACATTAAACCTTAGGATCTGGATCAGTGAAAAATCAGATGGGTAAAAACTGTTTGGATGACTGGACTCCAAGAACTGTGGTTAATGGGTTGGACGCTATGCAGAGGCTGATAACAAGGGTCTTGGGCCTGTCTTATTTGCCACCTTTATCTATGAACAGAAGAAGGTTGTGGAGTTTCTAGGTGACACCAAAGTGGGAAGAAAATAAATGTAAAAATCAATACTTAGTAAAACTTCTTTTGAAATGTTGTAATTCACCACAAAAACTAAATTACTTAAGATATACTGGAAAGAATAGAGTGAATTAATATGAATGTGAACTGAATATTATGAGAATATTAATCTATTATAAAATACAGCAGTGTATTCAGAAAGATACAATCTACAAAAAGATTAGCATAGTACAGCTACAACTCATAAGTAATTTTATGTTTTTACTTCATTTAATAAGAATGTAGGAGAAATATCTTCCTAGAACTCAATTTCAAATGATCAAGTTTTGGAAATGTAAATAGGACCTAAACAAAACTGTTCCAAATACGTAGGTAACGATCTGAATATATGAGTTATATTTCCAATTTGGGAACACTCAGAATTTCACATTGAATTTGTAGATAAACTTCTAAAATGGGCCCTTTTTCTTGACTATAAAAAAAAAAAATTCCTTTGGTATTTACCATGTGAAATCCATGTCTGTCTTTTACTCCCTTAACAGCTCAGCTGCTGTTAATGCAGCCATTGTTTTAAAAACCTCATAAACTTTTATGAACCAAACCTGCTTCTGACTGGCCTCACTCAATGCATAGACTTTCAGTGGAACATTTCAGTATGAAAGCTTTTTTAATGGAGGAGAATACTAAAGCAAGGTGTGTTGGCAGGTATTGCACAATTAGTGATTATAGAGACTGCTAGATTTGAGGTTTAATCTATTATTCTCTCATGAGTAACGTAACACAAAGTTAAATAAAAAACACTTTTCTTGAATGCCAATGTTATGCATCTCAAGTTAATTTAGGGGTTTTTTTGTAAGTGTTATGTATAATATGGGCATAAAACTAAATTTCTCCACTATCATTTGGGTTGTGTTGCCATAAAATACTCAGGTTTAACTACAAGCAGAGTTACTAACTTTGGTGCCAGTTCTTGATAAAATTAGATGGTATCATATAATTTCCTATAAAGTATTTTGTTTCCAAGTAGGTTATATTATCATTATGAATGCAGGTGAACTGAAGTACCTTAGAAATTGCATACATTACTATAAAGTTAACCTGCTTGTAAAATTATCTGTAAAAACGCCAAAAGAAGCAGGAATAAAGGATTACCCCTGCAAGTACACTACCCCAGGCATAATAGAAAGAAAAAAAGCTTTTAGTTCATAATTCAGCACGTTTGTTTTAATAGACAAAGTATGCTTCATTTCTATTTTAATCAGAAATGTAATTATCAATGAAATGGAGATTGGGGTGCAGAGGAAACAAATGAAAGCTCTTATTTTCCTTTTCCTTGTATTCCTGTCTTATTCTTGCTCCTATGATCTTATTTTCAGCTCAGCTTCTTTTCCTCTGATGGGAATATTGTTAGAAATGTAGATTTCACAGGATGTTTAGAAAAAAATATACCTGTCCAATTCTTGTTACAAGTCATTGAAGAACCCAGTAAGGATTCAAGTGAAAAAACTGCTATTTGGCTATTCATATAAATTATTGATAGAGATTGTTTTTAAGACCATGTTACCCATGGTTAGAGCTTCTGTCTGTCTTTACTTTCAGTTTTATGGATCTTTCTATACAAATTCTCTTGACTGAATAGTAAGCTGAAAATACTGATAGAACTCCCAAAGCTGACAGCTCTTCTCCCCATTTTGTGCATGGAGTACAGGACAGAAACATTTGAGCTCGTGGGATGCCACAGGGGTTGCATAGCAACCGATGCGGGAAGCAGCTCATCTCTCCTGACTGTCAGACTCCCAGGACAGCAGAGGAAGTATTTCAGGGATTGCAACCCCAGATCTTTTAGACTCTTAAACCTTTTGTGTTTAAAAGAAAGAACTATTTTTAAACAGTACTGGATAAACATACATAGCTTCTCAGGTTCCACCAAGACGAGGAGATTTAAACAGGAATATTAATACAACTTTTTTAAAAAGCTTTTTATCCTTCCTTTTACTTTCAGAGAATAAAGCTACAGATGGGAGAAAAATATGGAAGGAAAATAACATACTTTACTGTCCATTAGCAAAATGGTGCTACAATTAATTTTTGTCAGTGATAGAAAACCACTAATTTTTTGTATTTTTCTGCATCAATGGATCTTTTGTTGTGTAGTGGAGCAGTATGAGATGCATGATACGCATAGAATAATGAAAGGGTTGGAAAGAAGGATTTACACTTAAAGGTGACAGTGAAATGGCTGCATTTGGGACACATAACACTGGTCACTAAGTAGGCAGCACTTAGAATTCTTAACATTTCTAATATTTTAGTTTCAGAATTTTCATACTTTAAAAAGTAGAAGTGGGACTTTGCAAGTTGTTTTCATTTCTTCACAAAGAAAACGTGAATCCCAATAACATTTCACACGTCTATAACTGTTCCTTTAGAAGATTATTAAGCCCCTTAACAACATGAAGCAACAAAGCTTTGCGACAAATTACTCCCAGATATGAACAGAAAACAAGTATGGCTCCACAGAGAAATAATTAGGACAAACTGGCACACTATTTAGATTGGAAATCATCATAGGATAAGACTGCCTTTTTAAGTCACTAAAGAGCTTGAAGTGATAAATTAGTTTGTCAATGAAATGTAGACACCTCCTGTGTTGAGTGAGGATTTTCAGGATCAGAAGTCTGGATTTAGATGCCTAAAATTCCCATACATTTCCTGTGATCCAGAGTCCTTAATGATAAGTGACTTAAAACAAACTTTTAGGGGAATCAATAGTTGTTTTTGTCAGTAACTGATCCAAGGTCCCAGGGGCTGAGTTTTCAGGAGCACTAAGACTTACAGCTCCAATGGGGGCTGGCAGTACAGTGATTTTGAACTTGTGTGAACTCATGAAAGGTTGCATACTGCGAAGTAGTGTGAAAAATGAGATGACTTAAACCACAAACATTGTAATTATTTTTAGATTTGAAGACTATGTGATTCATTTCCTCTCCTGTAAACTGTATAAACTAATCTAGCATTGATATTTTTTGGTGAAGCCATGTTTACAGTTTTGATAACTGATACTTGTAGAAGAGTTGCTCTATCTGAGGCACAGGCACTGTATTTCAATGGTGAAATTGTCTCTGCCATTTCACATGCAGGCTTTTTTCCAACCTTTTCATATTTTTTACTATTTTTTACTTTTCATATTGTTTTACTATCAGATTTTAAAAAATACTAATTCTGAATGTTCATGCCTGATCTTTGCTTAAGAAGAATGGCATGCAATTCAAGAGGTGGCCAATTTTTTGTGATCCCTGTCAACCAAAGGCTGGCCCACCTGGGAATGGTATCACCATGGCTGAAAATGACAGGTTTTGAATTGCTGCTGAGCAGACACAATTAAGGTCCTCATATCCCAAGATGAGAAAATTAATTTCCATACCTGTAAGCAAAAGTAGTGCCAAGTACTGCAAGTGCCCCAAGGTGCAAGGACTCCAAGGCATCCTTACACAGATAAACAAAGCCTGGGATGCGTTACATTAACTGCTAAATAGGTGGAGTGCAACACATTAGTAACATTCTTGCCCACATAATGATGTTATATATTTTTAAAGAACTATATTAAGTAACATACACGAAAAGCTAATTAAGAGAAGGACATTTTGCCAAATACATTAGCATCGCCATTCACACATGATTTTGAAGTAAATACTGTGATTTCAGAGCCCGCTTTCATTTTGGAAAGGAACACAAGACTGCAACCTTCTGTTTTCATTAAATACACTGAATAAACTAAACTAATACTGCTAAATAATTTACTTGTTTGAAAATGTAAAGTACAGTTAATATTCACCTATGACATTGAATGTAACACTAGCTATACTATTTTAAATATTAAAATGTTTGGTAAAGCTGACCAATTGATCTTTTTTTGTTATTGCCAATATGACTTACCACATAACAAAAAAAAGTTCTATAACTAGGAGCATCCAATATGTGAATATGAGACAATAGATTGTCCCAAATGACTTGCTGTGTATGAGCTTTACTACTGTCTAATGACAGGAATCTCTTCTGACCAAAAAAATAATATATATGTCTGGTGGTAAATAAATTCACACCTTGGTTCACATTAAATAGAAGTTAAGATTTCTTTTTATTTTAGTGTCAGTCTTGAAGACTATTGAATTTTTAATATGAAAGTTGAGCTTACAAAAATTTATCCATAAAAATTAAGTTACATATTTGTTTATGGATGTGGATTTTTTAGGGTTTACAATAGTACCTTTCCTAGTATCAGATAATTTAGCAGCAGTCACCTTTAATATTGGGCAGTAGTACGTTTTTCCCAAACAGTACTGGAGGAAATGAAGGACATGAAAAAATACTTAGCTTGTGCTTTGTGGAGCTAACAGTTTAAGTATGTAAGCCTGAGGGAAAGTTTTATTTTTAATAATCTATTTCTGTAAATGGGATGCAGAGTCACAAAAATTTATTTAAGACCACAACATAGTATTAAAAAATGATGGAATAATAACTGAGAGTAAACCTTAAAGAAATCTCAGTGATTTACTTGTTACTAAGCTCTTTTAGTCATAGAAATTTTCTCCTACACTCAGTGCTCTCCTTTTCTAATCCTTGTTTCTACTCATAGCACTTACCTTATTCTTGCCTTTCTTAACTTCTTTTCATACTTATGCTTTCTCTCCACTTCTGCAATTGCTGACAATTTTATGGAAGCACAGACAGAAGTATGTACTTGGCATGTAGTTGAGTATACATGTAGTATGTATTGTAAAACTAACTACTCACATTTTCTAGCATTTAATGACTAGAATAATGGTGAAATAATATAGTATTTTTCTGCCATCTGTCAGTAATATTTCAAGTAGAAAGAAGGAGCAAAATACAGCTTTTGTTTTCCTTTTGATTTTTTCTCTTAAATTTATTTTTCAAATATATGTAAGAAATATAAATTGTTCTTAAAAAGCCTTCACATATTTTCAGTTTGCCCATGTAAAGTCAAACCTGCAACGACTTCAGTGGAACTACTCAATGTGATTATGAAAAGGAGAATTACAGATCCATACTGAGCCCCCTTTTCATACAGTACTTGTTTATTATTTTCTAGCATTTGCTGTAGATAAGTAAATAAGTATGACAGCTTATTTTATATTATTTTAACATATCTAAGCTTGCAAATTAAAGAACCTACAGTATTAGAGCAGTTTTGAAACCTCTAGGTGCATTTCTGATAAAGTTCGGTTTTCAGTTTTAAAAATATACTAGAGAAAGTAACATGTAGCACAGGATAGCTGCACACAATTTTCCTCAACTGTTTTTAAATTCAAATATTTGAATTAAGTTCATGGTGTTCTGTCTTCAAAGAAAAATCAGAAGAAAAACACTGATGTATTTGCTATTATGAAGTACTAAAATACAGACTTATTATAGGATTCTAGTTGAAATTGCGCAGGCATCTTTCTCAGAATCTCTCTGTAAAATTAAGGCAAGAATCCAGTACAGACAGATATTGATGTTTGCAAGTGTGCAGTAACAATATCCTTCTCTGGTATTTAGCAGCTTCCTGCCTCAGAAGTGCTCTTTCCCTCTTGTCCCTTGCTATATGACATGAAAGTTTGTCATCTGCACTTGCCCAGAACTCAAAAGTAGAATCTACACATGGAAACATCTGTCTGGAGATATTTTGACCTTTGATGTAATGATGCAGATTTTTGCTTTGCTGCCTAATGCAGCTCTTTATTGTTACCAAATCTATTTATTCTCAGAGCTGGGTTTGTGGTCCTTCAATAACATTTTTTTCTTAGAAGATACAACAGAGAAGGAATGAGTTGAGGGCTCCTATTGGTAGAAGGCTACAAGGAGCACATCTGTTCCCAAACAATTTGTATTACACAGTGTGAGTTATTGAAGGTTTATAGCCATAACAATTTATCAAATTCTGAGCAGGAAAGATACTGTCATAGGAGTTGGACAGAGGGGGATCTAAAAATAATTCTATTATTTTGGACCCTGTTAACTTTTCCACATGACTGATTCAGATTTTTCGGCATTTCCATAATTCTGTGACGCAGAAATCCATAATATTCCAACTTCTGGAACACTTAGAGATTTGCCAATTATGAATCGTGAAATGTGCATCATTTGGCTAATGTATGATCCTGTGGATGGTAGAAGTCACAGATGTCGTCTCAGAGAGTGTGCTTGTGA
Organism: Ifrita kowaldi; assembly: GCA_013398055.1. Lineage (NCBI taxonomy): Eukaryota > Metazoa > Chordata > Aves > Passeriformes > Cinclosomatidae > Ifrita > Ifrita kowaldi. Next base: position 54,262 of record VZRS01006382.1, read on the forward strand.
CAAATATTACTGATGCTACTGCTCAGTGTAGGTTTGCAGAGGAAAGTGAGAGCGCCCTTCCCTGAGAGCCAGCGCGGTTCTGCGTCTGTGCCGTGCACCCGAGAGCCACCAGATGGAGCGTCTCAGTTGCTGGTGAATGCGGCTCCTCGCCGCTCCATCAGCACAGCTGGCGCCGGACCCTCCAGCACTGCAGCCACACTTCGCCTTTTAAGCAGCAAATGCTTAAAAGCATTCAAATGCGAAGCGATGGTGATGCAAAACATCTTACATTTCCAAAAGTTATTTCTGTAATATTATTACTAAATATGAATGCAGCTCTGTATCAAGTATACTTTCTATACATTCACAAAATTTAAGCTGGCTTATGTAAATATTATGCAAACTATCTAGTCCCTTGCAAAAATCTGTCCTTCAATTATATTGCATCTTTCTGGAAAGGACCTTTTTTTTTTATTTTTCCAATATGCATCGTGTGCAGTGTGCTCTCTTCGTAGCCTTTTTTACTCTTTATTGTTTTAGGATAGATTTTCCATGTGCCATCTAGCAGAAATTATGATTTATTTAATTTCTAGAGACTAAAATAGGTTTTTCCTTGAATGTAGAGCTAGGTTAAAACAGTATGACGTGCAAAATTTAATCTTCATTCCTCTGTTGGTCCCACTTGCAATTTAAAAAAATAATTTGTACATTAAAATATGAATCACACTGTGAATCCCTCCAGTAGGTAGTGTAAGAAACTCAGACATCAAGGATCCAGCAACCCCTTGCCACCCCTATTCCACCCTCCCCACTGCAAAGTAATCTCTCAGTGCAGAGGAGCTGACTGGGACCTCTAACTTGCTGGTCATAAACTCATATAAAGTTGTGATGCTACTCTATCTTGATGTGTGTCTGAATTCGTATGAAGAAACATCAGTTATAATCATTGTATTAAAAAAAAAAGTCCTTCAGAAATGCAAAGGCTACCTTCTACTTTTAAATTGAAAGTAATCTTAAAAAATTATCCTATAGGTGTGGAGTTTTTTGGTTTTGTTTGAGGAGTGGTGCTTTGTTTCATTTGGGAGGAAAATTTAAGTTTCTTGAAATTAGAAACATAGACTTTTTTTTTTTTACTTGTTTTTTTTTCCTCTTTGAAATTGTAACTCCTGGGCCTGTTTAAACTTATGGACCTACCAGAAAACATAGAAGTGCTTCATGGCATTAATTCCATAACACTCCACAAAGAAAACAAACCCCTTCCAAACAAGTAAAGACTGGATCTTTTTAGAGCAGTCAGTTAACAAAGGTACCTTCCATTCTTAACGTTTATGATGATAGAAGGAATCATGTTAATGTATCTTTCCTCATCTGACTAACGTTAATTTTATCTGGAGGAATACTTCTGTGAATAAATCTTGTATGCAAAGCTGAAAAGAAATATTTTTGCGATATGATTTTTATCACATCAGATATTTTTGTTTCTCTAGTAAATAATATTCTACTGACATTTTTTTATAACTTACTGCATTTCCTGTGCTCACAATTTGAAGTCATAAAACCAAAATTCAGCTGTTTTATCTCAAAAATATTTTTAAAATTAACAGTGATAACAAAACAATGTTAGCAATATGTCAAGCTTAACACCATTCAGCTCTCTGAAAAGATTTTCACAATCAGTTTTGAATTAAAATGCTGCATCTTCTCTTGAGTAAAAATAAATCAGAAGAGTAATAGCATAAGAAAAAATATGATGAATAACAATGATAATATCTCTTGTTTTTGTGTAGGAAGATATGAGTTGATGTCTTTGTCATGGTTCATTGGTGGATTCATTACTTGGAGAAAAACCAAAACAAATGTTCCTATTCTGCAGGAGTTACTATACAATTGTTTTTATCTCTCTCTTTCAAACCAGAGAAGGAGCTGTAGAAAGGTAATGCTGACAGCAGGTTGACAAAGCAGTTCAAAGTTATTCATACTGAACATGTCAAATCTTACCCAGATTTCAATATAAGTGTTTTTGAAAAAAAGCATATTAGAACTCTTCAAGATTTTATAGAAAGGGATAAAGTGTTTTATTTTCTCCCATATGTTGATAAGAATCTGGACAAAGTCAGAGATACAAGTTTTCCTATTATTTCAGCCAACATCAGAATTTTTTCCCCCAATTCTTTATTTCCTTTGATGTCTGAGAGGCCGTCAGCGAGAACCTCTACTGTTTGGTGGGGAGGATTGTATGCAATAGTAAGGAAAAGGGAAAGCACCTCTTTGTGTATAGAATAAAGGCACCTAAAAAAATTTATATAAATATATTTGGTTAACGAAAAGGGAATCACAACCCCAAAAATATAACACAATATTTACTAAGAAAAACAAATCTGAAAGAAATAGGTGTGCAGATGTTAATATGACAATGGCAGACATCAAAGTGAGTCTGTAATCTGGTACAATGATGTGGTATCACATTAATATAGAGAAGAAATATAGGATAAACATATATAAGTTGGTATTTTATTCCATTATCTTTCATTGAGTTGATTACAGCGATTCAGAGACTTTGATGTGGTCACAATCGTTGTGTTTCATTTATTATTTGGACTGTATAATTTCATACTCATTATCATTGTGCAGTTGGAAAAGGAAAGAATAATTCATAGAAAGATTTACTCTAGAACACTTTGTGGTGGAGTTTCATCTGCCAGTCTGACTGCATCTTCAGTTAGTATTTAATCCAAAAGGTTTTTGTAGGATGCTCTAGGTTTAAGAAAGGAAGAGATTTCTGAAGAAAGGAAGAGATTTCTGAAGAAAGGGCTTTGGGATCTTTTTTAATCTCAGAAATTATGGAACTAGAGAAATTATAGTGGAAAATTCAGTGGGTGTAAATTTGTAATCACATAATGTAGTGATAGGTATTAGCATCTGGACCATGACTGCTTGTATGCCTATGTAATGTAATTGTGGGAACTATTTTCCTTCCATTGACATAGCTTATCTTGCATTTTTACTAAATTCATGTGCTAAGTCTTTTCTTGCATGAACAACTTCTACAGACCACTGGTTAAACAGAACTTTACAATGTATAATTATCTTCTTTTAATATTCAAGAATTAGGCAAAATAATCATTTCAGAACATCTTATCTGAACTGCCTGACCTATCACTTAATCACTCCATCATTTTATATACCCCATTCTTATTTATCTCTTTTAAATTGCCTCCTTTCATTCATTCTTGCAGTGTCTCTGCACATTTTTCTTCTCATCATTCCTGCATAATTTCTAAGGAGAAATATCTGTAGTTGAACAGTTATCAGCTGTCTTATATCCATGTAACTTGTTGGGCTTCACTCTATTTATTCCAATATGTATCAGAAGAGGATGTGATTTACTATTCTGGGAAAGTATTTTCAGGTGCAGTGATTCAAAATAAAAAAATTAAATGAATTTTGCATATTCACACAAATTTTTAATTAAAAAAGTATTTTAGATCATTGCTTCAGTATAATTAAGATTTTATTCGGATAAACAAGATGATGTCCAGTTAAACCAGGTAATTTTCATTCAGAAGTGTGTTAAATCAAATCAAGCTATGTTCCTTTTCATCCACTTTCATTTTCTCAAATGCTTTTTTGTGGTCTTTACAAACATCCTCCTGATTTTTTCCATCCTCCCTCTCTCAAATGATTTCATGTCAGTAAAATACTGATATCACGTCCTTTGCCCTTTTCAAAAATCTGTATCCATTTAATGAAAAAAGAGCTGTGGTACAGCATTCTTTCTCTCCACTCTTTAAACTCCACACAACTTCCAGCCCAATACAAGTAGATGTTATGTACACCAACTTTTGAAGGTATTCTGTATTCATACAAATTTAGAACAATGAAATTCAATTTTTGCTTTGTTCATAGATGGCATACACTCTTAAGAAGGGATAGGCAAGGAAAGAAAGGCAGCGGGGTAGGCCTGTATGTTAAGAAGAGTTTCAGTTTTCTAGAGTTTGATGCTGCTGATGATAGGTTTGAGTGCTTCTAGGTAAGAATCAGGGAAAGACCAACAAAACAGGTATCATGGTGGGGAGCTGCTACAGACCACCCACCAGGATAAAGAGATAGATGAAATATTCTATAAGCAGCTGGGAGAACTATCATGGTTAGTAGCACTTGTGGGCTACACTTTACAGATATCTGCTGGACATGAAATACAGCAGAGAGGAAGTAGCCTAGGAGATTCCTCATATCTTTGGAAGACAACTTCCCTGGTGAGGGAGACAGCTAGGAAAGGAACCTGTTTGAGAATGAAGAATTTGTGGGAGGTGTGATGGTTGGAGACCATCTTGGATGTAGTGATCACGAAAAGATAGAGTCTTCTGTTCTCGGAGAAGTAAGGAGCAGGCCTGATAGAACTGCCACCTTGGACTTCAGAAAGGCAGACTCTGGCTTGTTTGGGAGACTTGTTGACAGAGCCCTTTGGGAGGAAGCCCTGAAGGGCAAAGGAGTCCAGGAAGATTGGACATTCTTCAATAAGGAAATCCTAAAGTTACAGGAGCAGGTCATCCCCATTCGCTGAAAGACAATCCAGGGGCGAAGACCGTTCTAGATGAACAAAGAGCTTTGTTTAGAACTCAGGAATCAAAGCAGAGTTTATGACCTTTGGAAGAAGGGCCAGACAACTCAGGAGGATCACACGGATATTGCAAGTTTATGCAGGGAGCAAATTAGAACGGCCAAAGCCTGACTAAATCTGGCTACTGTTGTAAAAGACAATAAAAATGTTTCTAAAAACACATTAGCAACAAAAGGAGGACTAAGGAGAACCTCCATCCTTTTTTTGGATCTGGGGAGAAGCCTAGTGACAAAGGATGAGGAAAAGACTGAGGTACTTAAGGACTTCTTTGCCTCAGTCTTCAACAGTAGAATCAGTTGTTCTCTGGTTCTCAGACCCTGGAGCTGGAAGACAGGGATGGGGACCAGAATGAAGCCCCTCTAACCCAAGAGGAAATGATCAGTGACATGCAACACTACAGCAAAATGTGACATCCATCTACAAGGAAGGTCAAAAGGAGGATTCAGAGAAGAGCAGGCCTGTCAGCCTGGCCTCTGTGGCAGGGAAGGCCCTGGAGCAGATCACATTCAGTGCCATGACACAATATGTCAGGAGATGAGGTCCAGTCAGTGGGAGTCTATGAAAGGCAGGTCCTGCTTGACAAAACTGATCTCCTTCTGCAACAGAATGACCTGCTTAGTGAATGAGGGGAAGGTTGTAGACGTGTCTACCTGGACTTTAGTAAACATTTGACAATGGTTTCCCACATCATTTTCCTGGAGAAACTGTTTGTTCATGGCTTGGATGGGTGCCCTCTAAACAATTGGTTCTATGTCTGGGCCCAGAGGGTGGTGGTGGTGAACGGAGTTAAATCCAGCTGATGGCCAGTCATAAGTGGTGCTCCCCAGGGCTCGGTATTGGGGCCATTTCTCTTTAATATCTTAATCAATGATTTGGTCAAGGGGCTTGAGTGGTCTTTCAGTCAATTTGAAGATGACACCAAGTTGGAGTGTTGATCTTCTGGAGGGTGGGAACATTTTGCAGAGGGATATCTACAAGCTGGATCAAGCTGGATATGCCGATTGTATCACATTCATCATGGCCAAGTGCCACATCCTGCATCTGGGTCACAGCAACCCTATGCTGTGCTACATGCTTGGGACAGAGCATCTTGAAAGTTGCCCAGCAGAAAAGAACCTGGGACTGAACATGATCCAGCATGTGCCCAGGTGGCCAAGAAGGCCAACAGCGTCCTGGCTTGTATCAGCAGTAGTGTGGCCATTGGTACTAAGAAAGCAACGATGCCCCTGTACTCAGTACTGGTGAGGCCACATCTCAAACCCTGTGTCCAGTTTTGGTCCCCTCACTACAAGAATGACATTGAGGCACTGGAGTGTGTCCAAAGAAGGGAAATAGAGGTGCTGAGGGAAATGGGAGTGTTTAGTCTGCAGAAAAGGAGGTTCAGGGGTGAACTTATGACGCTTTACAACTACCCGAAAGGAGGGTATAGTGAGGTGGGAGTCAGTCTCTTCTTCCAAGTAACAATTGATAGGACAATACAAAATGGCCTCGAGTTGTTCAGGGTTTACATGGAATATAAGGAAAAATTTCTTCCCCAAAAAGGTTGTCAAGTATTGGAAAAGGCTGCTTCAGAGAATTTGTGGAGTCAACATCCCAGGAGATATATAGAAGATGTGTAGATGTGGTGGTAGATGTGGTGTTTAAGGACACAGTTTAGTGGTGGACTTGGCAGTGCTGATTTAGCAGTTGGACTCAAGGATCTTACAGGTCCTTTCCAACCTAAATGATTCATTGATTCTACATGTCACCATAATAAACATGATCAAATATGTACTTCTAGTCATCTCCTTACTGCCCTCTGTATCAGTGTATTATCTTTCACCCTGATGTGCCGATCTACTTAAGGTCTTCTAAGGCTTTTGTAAAGGACTTTTTTCCAAAGTTTTCAGGCATTCAGATAAGTCATACTTGCTCTTTCTCCCCTGTGACACTTTTCTGAAGACTGCCATCTTCAAACACAATTTTTCTTTTTTTTTTTTACTGTCCGGATTATGATCTTCTGAATGTCATGACTTTCATTATTGTTTTTATCAGTTTTCCGAAACCCAAAGTACAAATGGCCCTTTGACTACCAATTTTCCTCAATAGTCATGTTGAAATGACAGTGCTATCTAATTCATTGCATCTTAAATATCTTTTGAATGTCATTTGAAAAAGAAATTAACAGAGGATTTTATACCAATCATACTGCAAAAGAAATAAACTGAATAGCACATGGTTCTTGTTTTCTTTCCTGGAAGGTAGAAGAGTGGAGTGAGTGGAGTGAGGGGCATGAAAGTTACCCACTGAGCATTTTTTGAGCAGAGGTCTTCCAAATCTAATTTAAATTTTTTAACTGTTAATCAAGTCTCTACAGCCAGACTGCGTAACACTGCAACACATAGAGTTCTGCTGTCTTTCTAAATATATTTTAGCTTCATTATAAAAAAAATAATGAATTTTGTAGCGCAATAGTGGCAGAAAAGAAAAGCACATTTTGTTTGGAAGTGCTTTGTGATTTTGCAGGTAGGAATTATTTCCTTTTCTTTCTCTTGGAGAATTTCTTTTTCTAAGGAGTCATTTACAGCTGTTTGAAGGGCAATGAACTTTATAGATATCATTGTGTAGAGCTGTAGTTTCTTTTCTTCTCTGTTTTCTTTTTTTTCCTAAGGCAAGGTGGCAATGGTTACCTTTGTTCAAAGTCAATGTCGCTATGTCATACTGCTATCAGTTAGGTCTGATCCTTATGAATTAATGATAATGATCTATGAACTCCTTTTTCTTAACTTTTTATATAAATGTTTTGCCATATAGAATCCCAAGGAACATTAATTTAGAGAAAATTAAAGAAAAAAGTGACCAGGAATGTCATAATTTGTGAACCCAGTAACAGCTCAGTGTAAATCTTTAAGTGTTCTTTCATCTTTCTTGAGCTCATTAGCTGTAATAATCTTCCTGATTCTGGGTCAGTCATTGAAGTGTAAAACTCTCAGGGATATGATTATATTTACCTGTTTTTAAGACAATTTTTTTTTTGACATCCAGGGACTGATGAGAAGGGTAACTAGCTAATGCTTCTGCATTATTCCTTAGGCATTTTGCAAATCTTGTAACTCAGCCAGATGGAATATTTCAGTGTGTTTCTTGACATTATCTCAATGTCATCTTCCCCTGTAGCAGGTAATGCAAGCCACAGAAAGGTTACTAACTTAACTAGGCAATAAATTCCCATAACATGAAGTTTAAAAGGCAGATTAAGAGATGTTTTCTCTGATTATATGTTTTGAAAGAATTGCTGTTGACAATCATTAATGTTTTTTTATCTCATACCTAAAACTACTTATCTCGACCTTTTTTTCTTCATTTCCACAGTATCATGAAGATTAGATATAGTATTTTAAAAAATTGTCCAAAAATGCAGCATACAATTTTTTACAGTGAAGACTTGTGTAAGAAAATGATTAATGCAGAAGCTAGACAACAATACTGAAAAAAATATTGAGTAGATGATTGCAACAAATATGTAATGAAATGAAATAAATTAGTAAATATAAAAACATAGGGTTACTAAGATGTTAAAATATTGTCCATCATACACTGATAAAAATATAGAAACATTTACAATTTTCCCTTATCTAGGAATTTTAGTATTTGGTGTCCTAAGTTAAATTAATTATAAAACATAAGGATATGTAGAAAGTGTCAATAAGTAATATAATTTTATTTATTTTTTTTTCTTTTATTGTTCATAGTATATTAAGCTAACTGGAAGAGAATATTTGTACTTAAATGCTCATTAAAGAAATGCGTTTTATGGATGGCAAAAATTGGGTACTAGCTTATATCAAAAATTGAGATGTATTTAGTTAAGTGCTTAATACTTAGAAGGAAATCAGTTAAGCAGGTTGGAATTGCCTTGTATTTTTTCCAAAGTATGGGTTTAACATAATACTGGAGCCTTCAACATTTATGGATTTTAAATTAAAATAAAATCAATATCTTGTATCTTTATAAAAGTAGAATCCTTAGTTGGTTGTGAATTGCAAGAAACAAGTTGTTTTGATTTACTCCTGCTCACATGAGAAAAATCAATTCTGACTTTCATAGAGGCATGAACAATTTTAAATAAATTATTTCAATTATTCTTGCTGTTTATTAGTCTGCATGGGGTCATTAACCCTATGATCATTTAGGATTACAGATTTACACTAGAAAAATATTAATCAAATCTAGAGGCAAAACAGAATAGAATGTCTCATGTCAAGAGTTCGCATAATTGTTTTGCTGAACTGGACCATCTAAGAAGGTGTTAGCCACAATTAATGATAGATTGTTTTTGACAAAAGCATTGTAAATAAGAATAAGCACAGATTTTTCTGTGGTGTTGATGAAGTACAAAGAAAGGAAGTAAGTTAAATCTTCGTATTTACTCCATGCTGAATATAATTTGGAAATATACCTCAGTGTTTTTAAACTATATATTTTATTAGATGGATAGAGTTGGAGTTTGTTCATTGTTTTAAGATTCCTGCTGGACTATTATGAGTTTTGGGCACAAGTGAAGAATTCTTGTGAACAGAATCACAAAGTATAAAAAGGAAACAAGATCTAGACAACACGTCCCACATTTTCTAAATGAAATCTAAAAGTATGTTGATTTTTTCATGTAAATAAATAGTATCATTCTTATCAGGAACAGCTTTATTCTCAGCATTTCTGAATATTTGGTATACACATTTTTGGTATCTAATCTTCTATTTCAAATTAAAGCTAATGGGTTAGTTTCATTTGGTGGCTAATATGTTAAGTCCAGTGGCACTTAAAAAAAATTAAATCACAATTAAAATTGATTCTGTTCCTTCCTTTGGTTCTTACAACATTTATCGGACAAAGACAGACGGAATGCACTCTAGCATTATTCTTTTCAAAGAGCTTGGAGTGGTGATTTGGTTTGTTTTTGAACTACCGAGAAGTCCTTTCTGAATTTTCTTACTGCACATATAATGAACTTTTAGAGAGCTTTAATGAACTTCTAAGCTTTGAAAAAAGTTACAGACTCTTTGAATGGAGGTATCTATTCTTTAAATGGAGATCCTCTAAGCTTTCTGGTGAGTTCTAAGAGTTACTCTATTAATCAACTCGAATCAGTGTTTAGCCTTGATATAGCAGTTCATATTACATATTCAAAAAGCCTTTCCAGTATTAACGATCACAATGCCTTTGTAGAACACAATTTTTTTTATAGCCTAGCAGTCTGGATTTTTGAATGCACTGAGCAGCAGTTGTATTCCCATCCCTGCAGCATCAATCATATGCAGTTTGCCACCACAATTCAATAAAGTCAATAGATTCTTTACATCCAAGAAGTAAGTGCTATTTTTTAGAAGCTGTTTGGTTCACCGTGCATTGACTTCAGCTTATTACAGTGGGTTAATACTCTAGTCACATCCTTCAAATTACAACAAAGTAATTAAGAGAAACATAAAAATATAATTATGTTTTGTTTGAAAATTTTGTAGTTTCCATGCAGACTGGTTAAATTATTCATACTGGATGTGGATTTCACTTTGCTTTACTGCACTGATAGCATAATCACAGAGTCCTAATTATAGAGATAGTAAATAAGAGAGAAAAGAATATGCCACCCCTTATTCCTGAAGAAATTTCTACTGGCACACTAAAGACTAATTAAAATTCATTATTACATCACATTTTGCACTGATACAGAAGTTTTGTAACATAAGACTGTGTGGGAAGAAAGGAGACAGAGGGCTACGGCTAGGATGATTTTTCAGTATTATTCTTGCTCTCTAGAACTTGTTCAAATGCTGAAGATTGTTCCCATAAAGCTGTTGCTGTTGGTCACTGGTGTAATGTGAACTGAGGTACTCTCAAAAGAAACACAGTGCAGAGCATTCATTTGCAACAGCTGAAGCTAATACAATTTTCAGTTTCTCTTGAAGAGCTGGTTAAGCAGTATTGCTATTATGCAATGTTCTCTTCACTGCCATCTCTCCACCAACTCCACCTTGCACACAAAGATCTGATTTAGGATTTGAGACAAGGGCAGAGAGCAGTTGAGCAGCCTACTTACCTTCTGCACTTCTCGGATCTCGGGGCGGGGGGCTGTTACACAGAGCTGAAACAAACCAGCTTGATGGTCCTGCCATTACCAAGATGTGATGGCTTCAGTTATTACTGCTGGAAAATGCTGACAGATTTCTCCTTACAGGTAAAATTACAAGTGAACACTGAGGTTGATAAACAATTGTCCACTTTTCCCTGAATTTAATCCTGTCCTTACTTTGCTTGAGAAGAAAAAAGGCAATAATATAATAGTTGAAAAGACCTAAACTATAAGATGTATCTTAGGCAGGATTCCTTCACTTGATGTTAGGCACCTGGGGAACAGGTGTCTAAGTTGATCTAGATATTTAAATTTCTGTTATTGCCAACAGAAACTATGGAGTCAGTTTATTTGATTGCAGTCCGATATACAGGACTAAGCATCACTGAATCTATTGTCCAGGACTCTACTGATAATAACAGGAGCCTTGCTGTTAGAACATTGTAAACACCCACATTTAATCAAATTCTGCTCTTTATATCTCATTTGTAAGCAGATGAGAGAAGAATAAATGTCAGTACTGGAACATAAAGATGACTTAACCCCCTGGACTGCATTCAGTAGTTAGAGGACTCTGGACACACTGGCAGATAAGTTACTGGACATACAGTCAAGGCTGAAAGATAAATCTGCTTTTACAGAAACACAATCTGCAAATTTGGATTTGATCCTAAGTAGATCTTTAATGAGAACTAAGGCACTCTAGAAGATACGAGCATGAAGCTGACTTGCAATTAACCTATGTCCGATACTCTGTGGGATACATAAATTGGGAGAACACAGAGATCGAGGACTTGAAATTGAGTTTAGTATACCCCAGTAATTACTGTGAACAGCTAGCTATTACATGGGATGTCACTCTCAGTTTGACCAGAAGTTCATGCTGGCACTAAGAAACCCTAATAAAAATGTATTTGAATACACATTCAAAGAGGATTTGATTTAACAAATTTTTATTACATAGAAGGAAAAAAAAAAGAGATAAATAGTTATATCCAAACATTCTGATCAATTCTGCTTCCAACTGCACCAACCATCACTTAAGAGACAGTGCCACACAAGGTGGTCACATCTCTTCTGAGATGGATACTTTGATACAATCAAAGCTTTTTCACTCTGGTGCAGTCTTTTACCACTTCTCCGATATCTTTTTACCAAAACTCAATCCAAATTCCACTCTTACACCATATGCTGGGTGAGACTGAGCATTTCCTCATCACAGTGATCATTGTGGGCTATTAAAAAAATATTTAATTTCCTAGAGAAGTATTATAGGTATGTGTGTTTCCTGCCTTTTTATCTATCTATCTGCATTCACACACATGCATATATACAGAAATCAAATACTTTCAAAATGTTTCCCATGAAAAAGGCTGCCTCTGTATTCATACTTTCTTGTAAGCAGACATTTCCCTTTGCTGCTAAGAAGTAGGGAATCAGTAACTAACAATAACATGTCTTTGGTTTAGAGAAAGAAAACAACATAAAAAAGAGGTGAGGACCCTCATATTCATACTAAGGTGCCAGGAGGATCCAATGCTTATTTTTTTAATGCAAAAATATAAATCAAAGTTAAAAAAAAGTGCCTCCCCCCTGAAAATTTTATTCAGTAAGACACTGCCATTATCTCATATTTAATAAATAGAATATGACCTGAGGAAGACACAAAGGTCTCTCTCCTCATTGTTTTCAATTGAACAAGCTTTAATACTCTACTGAGATTCTTTACTACTGGGAATTTTTCAATGCAGTACAATTTGTTTCAAAGTAATAGCTTTCCTGTTAGAGCTAGTTTGTCATGTCAGAGGGGATGATTATTCATGATAAGCCACTGGCAATATTACAAGCAATTTTTAAAAAATGGAGGGTACTGATTAATTTCAGAAATATTAGCTACTGAGAGCAGACATCAGTACTGCAGAATGGATGAGACACTTGGAGTAACAGTTGCCAAAAGGTGAAATAAGCGAAAACCTGGGAACACATCAATAAAAGATGTAAAGTCACCCAGCTTAATAGAAAATGACGTGTTTTGCTTACTTGATCAGGAAAAACACTGAACCCTGCTGAGTATTAATGATTAGGAGGGAGGAACTGAATGTCCGAGACTGTGCCTTGGGCTAATATATAACAAATTGCCATTAAGTCTCGAGAAAGAATTAGCACTTTCTTTTTTTTTTTTTTTTTTTTTTTTTGTGCTGATATAAGCTGAAACCCAAGAAGAAAGACGCAGTCTAGACATCTGCATTTTTCCCATGCATAAATTGTTGGCATGGGAGTAGCTATAGTGTAATAGTCTGTAAGAGGCATTAGTGAATACACAATACCTAGCACATTAGTAAAGTCTGTCCAAATTCCAGTCAGCAGATATGGCAGAAAGTAAGTAATATGCCAGGTTCCTTTGTTCTGTACAAATGAACATGAAGACATTTTGCTAACAATATCTCACTATTTACAAGAATAATTTTTTAAAATAAAATTGTACAACTGTCCTCTAAAACAATTTTACCTTCCAAGTTAAACTATGCTATCCAAGTCAGAGCTACTTACCAAAATGTATTTTCTTCCTGTTTCTGTTACTCTGTTACTTCAGTGCTGCACTACTTAACTTTATTCTTCTGGGATTTTCTTCCTCATCCTTAAACATTTTGGATAAACTCCTTTCTTCAGTCTAACTTTTCACATAACCTTTTTTGTCTAACTTTTTTCCGCATCTCCAGTTCCAGCATTTTTGGCCAGAAGATGTTGTTGGCAGGAATATGAAAAAGGGTACCTGGTCAGTTCTGGAGATCAAATGGGGTTTTCTTTAATGCTGAGCTGGTGTGGTTGGGTTTTTGTTTGTTTCTCTGTTTGCTATTTTCAATGGAGCAGGGAAAAGAAGACACCAATGATGCCATTAAATATTTATCCCTCTTTCCCCTTTCTTCAAATGGTCACAGTGTAGCTTCAAGTTTTATCAAAACAGGTAGAGAGATAATTATTCTTTTCTTGATGACGATGACTCTACATAATGATGTTTATCTCACATGGTAGGCTGGAAACATCAGCTGGGGTGGATGAATCAGTTCATGTTGTCTCTATACCTCAAAGTCGTAGTAAGGGCAGCTGGCCAGGGGTACTGCTCATCAGCTGATTATTAAAACCTGGTTGTTCACATCAGCTCCTAACATTTTGCCAGAATATGCTGACTTCCTCTTTAACAACTTGGGGTATGAAGTTCACCTGTCTGCCTCTACCATGAAACAGGTTTTCTCTGGAAAGCACCAGAATAAATATTTAGAGCAATAGCAACAACTTCAATAGTCCTGTGACTACTGCGACCAAAATAAAATCTGAAACAACACTTGATTGTATTGCTTGGCTCGATAACATTTTAGCATTGTTATCTCTACTAAATAGTCTAACAAAATCAAGAAGTTATCAGTGCCAGAGACTTGGACAGATTTGTACACATTTTCTTGTAGAACAGTATTATCAGCAGTTTTGATACCTTGTCTTGATATTTTTTCATGAATTTGAAGTGTTTTCCAGGGTATGGAGAAATAAATCTCTGATTTAATTTTTAGAAAATATTTTGCTTTTTAAGTAGTTCATATTTTAGAGACAAACTCTCGATTGATGATGTTTGCTTTCTAAATGGAAATAATGGGAAGATATATATATATAAAAATATATAATAGATAATAGAGATAATAGATAATATAGATTATATAAACAATATTGATAATACAGAATGTATTGTTTTTATGATATCAATAAATAAGGTACCATTAAAAAGTCTTACAAGCTCAGATATCGCAGTAACTAACAGTGGTCTTTTGATATTTCCTTAGTCTAAACTGCCTCAATGGACTACTGAAATTTATATTTTGGTTTATGATACAAAAAAAATATATTTATGACACATAGAAGTACATGGTATAGATTTTGATAGTTTTACCTCCTGCAAATTCAGAAATGTACAACGCGAATTAATTCAAAATTAAAACCTTAGCAGAACTGACAATATCTGAAAAGTTACTTTTGGATTCAGACACTTGAAACCATTGAAAAAACCATAGCAGTCTGTAGAATTTTAGATGAGAAGCATTAATTTTTTAGTATATTAAAAGACTGTTTCAATCAAAAATTACCTCTTTTAGAAGTTTTAGGTGTAAAAGATAGAATTAATTTCTGTTTGTAAAAGATATTTAAATTTTTCCAAGATGTTTAAATTGTGCTCCCTTCATTTTTAAGAACTGACAGAAACTGTCCCATAGTGCCAAATCCTTCATGAGAAGTTCTCCTGATCTCCCTGCTTTCAGTTGACCCTTATGTAGTCCATGTCTCTTTGAAGTGGTTTTGGGGTTTTTTCACTATTATGTGATCTAGAAAATGAAAAGCAGAAAACCCCCTGGAGTCTGCAGTATATCAAAGACTGTAACTGGATTTTCCTGCTGCTGCTTCCTTTAATTGTCAACACAATTTTAATTTTGCTACCCTCAGCTGTTTTAGGTTGTTGTAGAGTACATGCAGTGCATTTGGTACAACGGTCCAAATCTTACAGTAATAACATCACAGAGTAGCTATTGACATCAAGTTTTATATATGTCTCACTGTGAAAGTTTCACTGAGCAGTTTCACTGGAGAAGGTAATGTTTCAGAAGCATGAAATACTAGTTAGGTAATTATTTCTTCTCAAGTTTATAGCAGAGTCTCAAAGGTCTGAATTTCCATGTGATTGGAACTATTTTATTTTATTTTTTTTAAATTATATTTCTTCTGAATGTCATCCCTGTGAGTGAATGAGGCAAACTTCCAGGCTGTTTATGTCTAAAGTAATCTGAGCTGCCATAGAAGGCTGTCTTTTACTTTTTGGAAGAAGGAAACAGAATATAGGAAGACTGTCTGTGGTAGTGTACAGTAAATACTGAGACATTTCTATGTTCAATTTCTGCTGGCAGAAACTTTAAACAGAGCCTTAATTTTGTCCTGATTTTCCAAGCACTGAGTCTTCAAAATCTTTTCTGGTCTTTTTGAAGTCGCTTCAAACCAGCATTGTATTTATTTCCTAGTGCTTATTTCCAATCTGAACGCTTACGAAAAATTTTATCCTCATTCCGACTTTTTTACCCCTTCTCTCCACTCCCTTTTTGAGTTTGACTAAATCTATGATGTTTTAGAAGGTTTATGGGAACTCTTTCTTTCTTTCTTTCTCTAAAGCTATATATGAATTTCAGCAGATTACTTAGATTTACAATAGTCTTTTCTGTCAGTTACCTGAAACTGCCGCAAGATTTCCAATACCAGAGGAAATATACTGTGTTCCTTCCCTTCCCTTCCCTTCCCTTCCCTTCCCTTCCCTTCCCTTT